>JALPQI010010874.1:0-45859 GCA_025490895.1 Thaumatotibia leucotreta
GTTTAAATATTGACGCAATGCACACTCATTACAAACACATCAATTGCAATGAACACATAATCGCCATGCAAAATCAAAACGCAACACGTAACGATGCCAGTCCGTCCGTGCGACGTTGCCACACTTCGCCCGGCGATCCGGCCCGGCGGGTCGGATCGCAGTGCCATACCGGCTGTCAATACGACAACATTGTACTACACGCAAAATATTATTCAAAACAAACATATCCATAGAAAAACATGCTTAAAAACGGTAGATAGTAGTGATAAGTGATTTCTTTTGAGTTTTTAAGAGTTTTAGTTGTGTTTCGGTGGATGTGGCAGCCATTTTGAAATCGGACGCGGCAATGAGCGGTAACTATTATTTAGTTTCTTTTTAAAGGTCGTTAGCTACAGTTTCGTATTACGTGTTATCTTATCAGTAACGTAATTTGGAAATAAACTGTGGAATTATTAACTGCTGTTGTATTACTATTTTACTTATTCTGTGACTCAAAGTACTGATGGTTTTTAAGGTTGAACTTGGAACCAAAATCTTTGTTTTGATGCAACAGATGCTTTGCGACGTAAGCCATTTGGTCTTATTATGTGGTGTTAGAGTCGATTTTTGAATATTATTATAGCGGACTTAATGCGTTTTAGAGTTTCAATGTTTTTTACACGGATTTCCGATAAAATAGATAGTTAATTTAATTTCTATGCAAGTAGGTGAGATTGAGATCGCTTTGATATTTTGTTTTTCCAGTGCTACCTGATTTTTATTGCTAAGTATTAATTTCCATGCTGCGTTGTTGCGTAGACAGTAAGGTTCAAAATAAGATACATAAGATAACAAATTGCATTATTACCAAATACGTGTGTGACACACATTACATTTATACCGTTGATCAGTATAAACAAAAGAAAAACAAATATGGCTGACTTTAAAATAGCAAATAGGTCTTTTAAATAAGGGCTCCAAAAAAGTTTTTTCTATAAGCAATATTTTCGGAAATAACCGATCCAGAATAATATTATTATGATGTATAAAAATTGTGTGTAAAACACACTACTTTTGTGTTTTATTTTCTCCGACGCTCATCTAGAAAATGCACGCTTTCAACTTTTGTGCCATAAATAACTATACCAATTTAAAATTACCCTTCACAATCGAATACTGTCTTTTTATTATCAGTTTGTAAGCAAAATTTTATTAAAGATACCCTTCTGTCAGACTATTTGGATAGACTCATACGTGCTTGGAAATAGAGTTCAAGTTGAAATTGCCAATACCCATAAATGTACAGTCAGGGGTATAAATATATAGGTATACGATTTTAAACCTTACGTTCCAGACATAAGAAAAAAAGTGTACAGATATTGTTGCCCTTGACTGTACCTACAAATTCAAAATGTGTTCGAAAATAGAAGACTGTAAACATGTACTTGTACGGTCGAAGACATTGAATGTTTAGCAGTTTATAGCTCACTTTACATTGGACGTGCATAGTACATACAACATAACTAAATTAACTTGAACCGCAAAGTGCTAAACATTCAATTTCCTAGACTACTTTGAATTGATTTTTCAGTTCCTGAAATTATGCACATAACGGAATTTGGAAGCGCTTAACGATTATATCGTCAATAGATAACAATAGGAGTAGAATCTTTGTTATTGAGTTTAGGATAATATACACTATAGCCTGAAAGTTTTGAGACTTCTATTTAGTAGGTGATAATGCGCTTTGGCCGTGTGGTGACGGCAGTAAGAATACATTTGTCACCACCCCATCTCCTCCGGCGGGTGTCGTAAGAGTCGACTAAGGGATTGAAGTGTCACTGACCATTATTTGATAAAAGATTGATGATGGGCAGCAGCGTCATCATAGTGGACACATTACTGCGATCGCCAATACGCTTGCCCAGAGTTGCGATTATGGGCATTTACCTCCTAATGCATCTATGTATACGCATAGTTAATAGGAGAGGCCTACGTCCAGCTGTGGACTATCATAGGCTGATGATGTGATGTTTTTTGGATATTTTAAGTAAATTTATGGACCCATTCAATATAAGTAATTCAATTAATTTATTCAAATTAACCTTTACAGAAGCAACTTCAAATTGCAATATAGGAAGCTTAAAATAGTAGTTAATCTTTAAATATCTGATAATGAAAGGAAATTAATTACTCCTCATTTATACGAACTAATTAACGATATCATATTACTTTAATTATATAACTACTGCGGTTAAATTGCTGCAAGTAATTAACATTTAATATTTATTTATAAGACTGTTCGTTTGTGATTTGGGTTATCCCGTGTTAAAATTTGTACGAATATAAAAAAATGTGCTTTCTTGACATTCAATGTCCAGTATATTTTTTGACGTATGTGACATGTATAACATGACGATCCTCCTCCATTCTCTCATGATGGCCAAGCCAACGGAGACGGATATTCACTTTTTTTCCTAGCCTATATTGGTGTCCTATTGCTGGGTAAAGGCGTCTCCCTTGGATCTCCATGACTCCCGATTTTGTGCTTCCTCCGGTCAGTTGTCGAAGAACGAGTCCATATCATCCCGCCATCTCCGTCTGGACCTGCCACGTCCGCGTCGCTGTACCGGCACCCACTTTGTGGCTATGCTAGCCCACCTATCCGGATGCATGCGGTAGACGTGGCCAGCCCAGTCCCATTTGAACCTAGCGATTTTTTTTTCAACAATACTCACTTCATCATTTATCATCTCAGCCATAAGACGTCCACTGCTGAACATAAGCCTCCCTTCTGGACCTCCACATGTACCGGTTAGATGCGACCTGCATCCAGCGTGTCCCGGCGACCTTCATAAGGTCGTCTGTCCATCTTGTGGGTGGACGTCCTACGCTGCGTTTGCCTAGCCGTGGTCTCCACTCGAGCACTTTTCGACCCTTCGACCTCACTTCACCTTTTTTTGTTTTAGATTATGAACCCATAACCTTCACTTACAAGAACACAAAGGTGCTGATCCAGATGATCCAACAGCGTCCTTGCCTCTGGGACCGTCAGGCTCCAGACTATAAAGACAGATTAGCACGGGACAAAGCTTGGGCGCAGATTTTTGAGGAGTTGGATCCGCAGTTTAAGGATGGGAATGAGGCCACGAGACACGAAATAGGTATTGAAAACCTTCGCTTGTATAGTTCGGGAAATATTATATCATCAGTTGTAATATGAATTAATTTAACCACCAAATGACGACTTTTCAGGAGGGCCCAAAAACGAATTTGACATTTATAAGGTGTGTTGCATTTTTTAAGTTAATTATCCTATTGAAATTATGTTTATCTTGTTTTATTTTTAAGAGGTCTATTTGACACACAGTTACTAACTGTGACCACAGTTGTAGTTCAGGAAATGGCTGGTGCTTACGGGTAATATTTAATGAAAATCATCAAAAGTGGATTTCGTAATTTAGTGTAACTCACAAATTGAAATCGAATTGCTTATGAGCCATACAATACAGATGGCGCTTACAGCATTGACATTTATATAAATATGGGGAGTACATTAGGAAGGACATTATTTTGTACTTAAAAATTCGTACAAACTTACGTTAAAATATTGTCTATGATTTTTGGAAACCTTTACATGCGTTAATAAAAAAACGTAGAAACTTAATAAAATGTCAAAGTTTTTGTTAACGTTTTTGACATTTTTTTCTGGATATCAATATTTTATATAGGTACACCGTTCGAGCAGGAAAATTGCAGTCGAACGGTATACTTAACTCAATTTCGTAATTTTGGTGGTTACATGGATTCATATTACAACCGACGATATGGCCGACTGTTATCTTACTTATGACCTGTCTTTTTGTGTCATTAACAACAGAAAAGTGCTCGACTGCTAATTGTTTGGTAAGTGTTTACGCAAAACAAAAGGTCATAAGTAAGATAACAGTCGGTAAGATAATATTTCCCGAACCATAACCCTGTGTTTTTGTTATACAGCTTTATTTATTTATTTTTCATCACACCTGTTCCGTAAGTGCGCCAATACGCTGCGGTGATGCGGGCCGTAGGTGCGTCAATGCCGTTAAGGATTTTCATACAACATTACGTCGCACTAGCGGGGTCCGGCGCACGCCGCGCGCCGCGCCGAGATTTCTTTTATGAAAATGATGAAATTAAGTCATCCCTGATTTAGACCATTTTAGAGTAGTTTTGTGAAAATATATTGTTTTATTTACTTTTTTGCATCACAGGTGTGATGAAAAACATCGTGTGTACCACGAGCGGTACAAGAATTACGAACTCGTGTTAGAATTAAGCCCTCACCTGCGGCTCGGGCTTGAATTCACACTCGTTCGTAATTTCTTGTTTACCGCCCTAAGTACATAATGTACTAATACCTTTATTGCACAGTTACAAAAACAAAAGTACAAATACGGACTTAAAGCTTTAAGGCATTCTTTACCAGTCAACCATTGGATCAAATTATCATGATGCTACATAAACTTTGTCAAAGTTGAAAGAAAGTGATGAAGATTTACTTTGTTGTGCCAATATTTAAAAAAATAACAGCTGTTGCAGTAGTAGGCATCTTCATTTGTCATTCTCTATAAGGATGTCGGCGATTATAACGCGAAACAGAACTATATTCTTCGCTGTTCTTGAAAAATTAGCAGTGTCTACAGGTCCAGTCTTAAGTAATATTTTCACTCCACGTTGTTCTAGGCAGTAACAAGAAGTAATCAAGGTTTCAGCGATGTACCTAGCAGTGAAACTTCATGACCTATAAAATTAATTCGAGAATTGGCTCTAGATGATCATCGAGCACCTACCTAAGCAGGACATCTGTTTGATTGCCGCCCAGCCTCTGATGAATTAGGTCTCCTTATTTTTTTAGCCTATTAGGGTGTCCTACTGCAGTGCTGGTGGCTTATGATGGTCCCGTTCTTAGGGTTCTGGCAAAAACGGAACCCATATAGATTCGTCATGTCCGTCTGTCCGTCTGTCACAGCCGATTTACTCGGAAGCTATAAATGCTACAGTAACGAAATTTGGTGAGAATATGTGTTGTATGAACCGCTACAGGATTATGATACTAAATTGTAAAAAAAAAAACATTGGGGTGGGGGCCCTCCATACATGTAACTGAGGTATAGAAATTTTGTTTTAGTTGTATAGGTATAAGCGTGTGGGGTATTAATAAAAAGGTCTTTGAAAATGATATGAAGGTTTGTAAATCTCATTTTTATTTAAGCAAATCGTTTTCGAGATATCAGCTCTCAAAGTCTGAATAATGTGTCCCCCCCCCCCTCTATTTTTTTAACCACGCGATATAAAATTAAAAAAAATAATAATATATGTTATGCACATTAATAAACTCTATCAACGATTTTTGGTTTGATTAAATTATCTCCTATAGTTTTTGAGGTAGGTTGATTTAACAGAATTTTTTAATGATAATGGTACGGAACCCTTCGCGCGCGAGTCCGACTCGCACTTGGCCGGTTTTTTAGCCTATTAGGGTGTCCCACTGAAGTGCTGGTGGCTTATGATGGTCCCGTTTTATCTATCTATCGTGTTACGCGTCACATTCGCACGCACATACTTGTTAGAACGTGACGGCAACGACGACAAACGATTAGGCGACGTACCATCATAAGCTTACTGGGCAAGTATCTAAATGCTGTTCATGCAATTTTTTGTTTAGACGAGCGTTCGTTCTGGATAATTCACATCAGCAATACCTAAAAGTAGTGAAAGGACCATTGCCAACTTTGTATGGAACTTTGCCCCAAAGTCAACACAGCTAAGAGTTACATCGTTGAATAGGTCTTTAAATCTACTTCGATTCATTCTATGGGCCCCAAGATGAATTCCATTGCAGAACTGAGATATTCATATGTTAGCGTAAACACAATCTATCAGAAAATGGGTTGCTTAGATAATACTGGTGCTTGATCATTAGGATAACGAAGTATGAAAAAAAATTGTAGCTAATAATTGGTTTTATTTACACAATTACTATTTAGACTGGCAACTCGTTAACAATACCTCGAAATGAATATAGGTAGCTATTTTGTCCTAACTACCCACCAGAGTTATTATAAACTATCTTCTGTTTTTACTGCTCGTAATCACGTTGACAAACATGAATATCTAACTTCTGCAATGGAATCCGATTTTGTGCCAATAGAATGAAATAAAGTAGATTTAAAGACCTATTTAATGACCCTACTCTCATGTTTGTTGGTCTTGGGGCAATTTTGACGCATGCTCCTTTACAAACACATTCACCAGCTTGCTTTTTTTGTTAAAGCCACCACAATAACGAAGAAATGGTACAACATAAGGGACTCTTACGTGAAATCCTTGAAACCGGACTATATGGGGCGACGAAACCGGCCGTATATTCACGCTGAGCTGATGAAATTCTTGGATGACAGGTGAGTTCTTTATTTGTGTCATTGCCAGACATCGGAATTCTGGTAGCATTTTTGAGCTGTCATAGGGACTTCTCGTTTATCGACTACCGATTATACATTTGTACATCGATAAATGCGGAATACAATGTAAAATAATTATGATTACAAATCGAAGTAAACAACAGGCGGTCTTATCGCTAATGAGCGATCTCTTTTAAATATACTTTGGATACAAACTTTTAGGAAATTATAAATAGAAATTAAAATAATAATATTTTATTAATCCTTATTAATATTTATAGATTTCTTATGGCTATTAAACATTTTTCGGAAAAAATTGTTACGAGAATTGCTATTTAATATTTTCAGCCTCTCAAAAGTTATCTAAACGAGATCGCTTATGAGCAATAAGACCGCCTATTGTTAACTTCTACTTGTAATCATAATTATTGTACATTATATTCTGTATTCATCGATATACATATGTACAATCGGTAGTCGATAAACGAGAAGTCCCTATGACAGCTCAAAAATGCTACCAGAATTCCGATGTCTGGTCATTGCACATTGAAAGGTTCCTTATGTGTCCATTTTAAGCACCGTGACAAGGTACTTTCCGTGTGCACTACTTCAATTGGGCAAAAAGTTATTCTACTACTCCCTTTTTTACTTACTGATTACTTTTGTATTATTTGATTACAATCTTATGTATTAGTAATCTAATAATAAGTGTAATTTTCACATGTTATCGGATTACATTTTGCCAAACTCTGGCATTGAATTGACACATTTGGACTGCGTCAGAAAATGTGTACCTACTCCTTTTGATCCATTGTATAAATTGGACTACTGACCCATTTTACCCATGACTTTAGGTAATTAAAATGAGTAGTCTCAAAAGGTCATAAACGCATGTCATCTTATTAGGCTTTATCTCGTCAACAACATATTTCAGGTTTAAGAAACAGATAAGGCAAAATGCCCAAAAATATCTGTTCACGTACTTTTAAAGGTGATAATGATGACGAGATGATTTTAAGACCACTTCTTACGTTTTCATCGAACTGCAAATTTGGCTAAGCAATTTTCAGGTGAGTTGATGCCGATTGCCGTCGACGATATACGAGTATGACTCTTTTTGACTAACCCATTAAAACTACTTGCAGAACGATGTAATAACGTTTTTCATCAATTAAATGTTGATGGCAAACAAACACCTGACGTGTGGTGACGGCAGTAAGAATACATTTGTCACCACCCCAACTCCTCCTGCGGGTGTCGTAAGAGTCGACTAAGGGATTGAAGTGTCACTGACCACTATTTGATAAAAGATTGATGATAGGCAGCAGCGGCATCATAGTGGACACATTACTGCGATCGCCAATCCGCTTGCCCAGCGTGGCGATTATGGGCATTTACCTCCTAATGCGTCGATACGCATAGTTAATAGGAGAGGTCTACGTCCTGCAGTGGACTATCATAGGCTGATGATGATGATGATGAAACAAACACCTGGACCGTCTGATTTAAATTTAAAATGAATTTCTCTTAGATAAAATTAAGTTTCATATAACTGTAAACATTACTTAATATCATAACAAAAAAAATCCTAGCGGATACTTATTCCACAAACTTAATTTTACCCATCTATAATTTATGTAAGGGAGTCTCCTCTGCCAACAAACTGCCCTGTGGTTTGGCAGATTTATAAATGTAAAAACATTTTTTTTCTCTACAGTCCTCTTCTATACAGTCTTATATTATTACAGTAATGTACCTAATTTATGGCTAAAAAGTAAAAGTATTGTTATTTTTAGCTATTTGGAGAAAATTAACGCCAGCTTCTTGGAGAAAATCAACAAACACACCAGAAGAACACAAGAAGATGTAGAAGAATTAGTAAATGACGAACCAGAGATAGATGTAGAACCGTGGGACCACAAAGTATTTGTCACTTTAGATGAAGAACAACCAAGCCAGAAGAGACCAAGGATAGGATATAGTCCAGAAGAAAGAGAAAACACTAAAACAAATGAAGAAGATATTATAGCCGTCCTTTCCAATTTAATACAAAAAGAGGAGGATGAAGACAGGGCGTTTTTCAAATCGATAACGCCTTCAGTTAAAAAATTGTCAGAGGATTCTAAACTGGCGTTTAGAATTGAAGTTTTACAGTTAATAAAGAAATTGAGGGCCAAAGACAAGTGTAAAATTGAAATAGAAGAATCGATTAATGAGAGCGATAGTGAATAGTATTTGATTTTTGATGATTTATAAATAATTTTAATAAATATGACGATTTTTTTGAAGGATTTTTTTATTATTGTATATTTAACTTTGGAACAGTCTCCATGGTTCAGTAGTTCCTAAGGCAATACTGCTTCTCTTGGAAAATAATTAGACACTACAAAAAAATCTTACTTTTGAAAAATGTCATTGCCAAATCTATTGGAAGTTTTGGATTCCAAGGGAAGCAAGTATACAGTGTGTAAATCTAATACGGGCGATCAATTAAACCAGACATGGTATTCATTAGTGTAATCATGGATAACAAGGTTTTTTTAAAGTTGCTCTTAATTATGACCCCACAGAATTTTTTCCAGATTATCGGAGCAGCAATGTAGGTACGAACATTTGCTATTGTTGATATAGCAGTTATGTCATCTGCTTATGAAATTAGCTGTTAACGAGTGTTTAACTCTCGTATGTTTCTCTACATTGCGTTTGTATGGAAAATTTTGTTGTTGTTTTTATGTGCGCTTGTGTCCTAGCGGTAAAACGTACGGCTGCTAAGAAGCAGTCGTGAGTTCGATCCTCGGCTCGTAGCAATGAGTTTTTAAAAAAACCCTTTAGTCCCATCTCGTAGCTAGATTTGGTAGCTAGCTACGAAATGAGAATCGTGTCTTCCCATCTCGTAGCTAGCTACCAAATGGGAACAATTTTCCCATTTCGTAGCCAGATTTACTAGCTGGCTACGAAATGAGAAACATGTCTTCCCATCTTGTAGCTAGCTACTAAATGGGATCAATTTTGCCATTGGACACAAAATTGATTTTAGGTAAAAAAATATTTTAGGCTATATTTTTATAGTAATAAAAAATAGCGACAGAGATATAATAATTAATTAGATTAATATTACCTTTAGTCTCATCTCGTAGTGTTTGTATGTTTTTACCGACATGGAAGAATGGTCTTACGGCCCTTTGAGCCAGCTTCGAATCGGGACTATTTTTCCCATCTGGAAGCCAGCTTCGAATCGGGATTATTTTTCCCATTTGGAAGCCAGCTTCAGAACCTAGCTACGAGATGGGACTTTCAATTTCCCGTATAGTAGCCAGCTTCGAATCGGGATTATTTTTCCCATTACGTAGCTAGCTACCAAATCTGGCTACGAGATGGGACTAAAGGAAAAAAACTTATGTACGACATATCATTTGATATTCACAAGCGCTTTACGGTGAAGGAAAACATCGCGAGGAAATCTGCGTACACCTGCGAAGAAATTCAAGGGTTTTGTGAAGTCCCAAACAAGTACTGGGCCAGCGTTGGGACCACGCAAAATAGGCACGTTTGATGTCGAGTTGCGAAAAAAATGGCCAGAATACAACATGTTTTTTTTACGGTGAAATGATGTTCTGTCATGTTGCAAATTACTTCCGGCACTTTGAAGTCCTAGAACTGCAAAGTAGTTATGAAATGCCATAATACAGGGTGGAAAGGGACGACGTTCCATCCCGCTACCGACCGAGTCTACCAACCATTACGATGAACTTTCAGTATGGGACCAACATCGAAAGCGTACATGGAAAATTTACTTTTCCATACTATTGAACTCTAACTAAACACTCACTTTGTATGAGGGGTTAATTTTTTTTTTAATATTTCGATGTTGGTCCCATACTGAAAGTTCATCGTAATGGTTGGTAGAATCGGTGGGTAGCGGGAAGGAACATCGTCCCTTTCCACCCTGGTATAATAATATCAAGTTCAGTCATGGTTCCATATCAGCGACACGGTATTTCCTGGTCCAATTTGACGTACGTAATGTCATTATTAACATTTCATTGCAAGTTTGAGAAAAAAATATTCAATGTAGACCATATGTCAGCACATGCGGCTTTGAAGTTTGTACAATAATAGCTAAGGGCTTTATCACACTTGCGATTTACAAGCGATTTGAAAGCGAAGCGTACGCGCGGCGTTTTCGTCGCGTGCCCGTAACCGATTCACCAACTGGATTCCAACTCTTGACGCAACGAACTCGTTGCGTATCCAGTGACTGTCCAAGACTCAGATTTACTGACGGCTGCGCAGCGTATTCGTTACGCGATCGCGGCGTAATCGCGACGCACTCGCGGCGAATTGGTTACGGACACGCGACGAACACGCCGCGCGTACGCTTCGCTTTCAAATCGCTTGTAAATCGCAAGTATGATAAGGCCCTAAAGGTGCATTCAGACCAAGCTAGCATTCGCTATTCTATCCCCCCACTCTACGAAATTCGATCGTTACACAAAACGTGATTCGTTGATTTCGTAGAGTAGGGGGATAGAACAGCGAATGCTCGTTTGGACGGAATGCACCTTTAGATAATTCTGTAGAATGCCTGTGAGGTTGTAAACACATACCACTAGGTACTTATGCCATTCCATGACCTCGTCTCTGTAATTTATCTGCACACCGGTTTAAAAAAAAACTAGGGCAAGTAATAACATGTTAATAGGTTTCAATACATATTCAGCTGCCATATTATAACTGCTGGCCGTGTGGTGACGGCAGAAAGAATAAATTTGTCACCACCCCAACTCCTCCTGCGGGTGTCGTAAGAGTCGACTAAGGGATTGAAGTGTCACTGACCATACTTGATTAAAGATTGATGATGGGCAGTAGCGTCATCATAGTGGATACATTACTGCGATCGCCAATCCGCTTGCCCAGCGTGGCGTGGGTATTTTCCTCCTAATGCGTTTATACGCATAGTTAATAGGAGAGGCCTACGTCCAGCAGTGGACTAACATAGGCTGATGATGAGTGAGCATTCGCTGTTCTATCCCCCAGTCTACGAAATCAACGAATCACGTTTTGAGTAACGATCGAATTTCGTAGAGTAGGGGGTTAGAATAGCGAATGCTCGTTTGGTCTGAATGCGCCTTAATCAATTCGCCAACTGGATTCTAAAGGTGTATGCAGACCAAACGAGCATTCGCTATTCTATACCCCACTCTACGAAATCAACGAATCACGTTTTGTATAACGAACGAAATTTCGTAGAGTGGGGGATAGAATAGCGAATGCTCATTTGGTCTGCGTTTGCGACGAACACGCCGCGCGTACGCTTCGCTTACAAATCGCAAGTGTGATAAGGCCCTAAGATGATTCTGTAGAATGCAAGTGAGGTTGTAAACACATACCACTAGGTACTTATGCCATCCCAGGATCTCTGTAATTTATCT
Source organism: Thaumatotibia leucotreta (assembly GCA_025490895.1). Taxonomy (NCBI): domain Eukaryota; kingdom Metazoa; phylum Arthropoda; class Insecta; order Lepidoptera; family Tortricidae; genus Thaumatotibia; species Thaumatotibia leucotreta. The sequence continues at coordinate 11,855 of JALPQI010010874.1, forward strand.
GCACACCGGTTTTAAAAAACTAGGGCAAGTAATATACAGGGCATCCCAAAGTTATGGGACATGAAGGGGAAGTACAGTCACCACATGGGAATGTTGAGCCACTTGGCAATGGATGCAATTTGGTCGTGTAATATTATGGGTTCGGTATTTTTCGTTAGTAGGCACGATCGCGACATGACCGATGTTCCCCGATGATATGTCAGTCAAATACGAATCTTTGTTGCGTCAAAATGTCAGTATGTCTAAACTAGTTGAAATAATAAAAAATTCTTCGTCTACGAGAATTAAGGATTAGTCATCGGCCATTATTAGACGCTAGATGTCGTTGTTCCTAGAGGAAACTGGATAACGACAGTTCTTCATAGACTTGTTTAAAACCGTTTAGTACTTCATTCGTATTTGCTTCAAATCGGAAGCCATGATTTATCTGATATTAATAGGCGAGGTATTATTTCCATTCATATTTATATAAATAGGCATGTTATCGAGCAATTTTAAATTATTTTTTTCATTGACAGAGACAAATGCTATTGCTGTCTTTATTATCATTCGTTACAGCTCAGTTGACGTTAGTTGAAAACGTATGTAATGTAACCTTTGTAGAAATATGGTAGGTAACCTTTGACAATCTACCCCAGGGGCTAGACACTTTCTTTGTACGGGTCAATTCCCTTAGATAGCGGTTCCATCTGCTTTGCAGTTCCGAAAATAGGCACGCACACATGCACCCTTTGTTTAGCGTACGTGTGTGCGTGCCTGTTACTACTACGTGTAGCCCTAATTGTTACCAATAGATGTCACTGTTTGTTCAAATTTATTAAAATATTTAGTATTTTATTAAAATTTACTATTTAGAGGTAGGTATAAAATTAATAAATATTTTTAATAACTTAAAGTAGTATTTATTAATTAATAGGTTACCAAAACTTTATTATGTGTGAAATATTGAACGACCACTAATGATGCCATAAAATCTAACAAAAAAACGACCACTAATTTGTCGTTGAAGTCAAGATGAAGTTTGAAAGAGTTTTGGCATTGCACATGTAAACAAGTAGCATGTTTTCTTTGCTTTTCTTCGCTTTTTACGTTGAGCGTTGAACTTATTCCTCCGTAAAAGTTTCTGTATTTAACTGCTCCGCTGTTTTCTGTTGTATTAAACATTATCAATTGTGCTAACTAGACGCTTATTTGTTCGCGATATTGACGCTTTTAATTTTGTGTTGTGCTAAAAGCACAATTTTGTGTTATGCTGTTATTTTTGTATTGATTGTGCGAAATAGACGCTTTGTTCGCGATATTGACGCTTATATTTTACAAAAATAGAAAATAATGAAAACTACAAAATTTGTGTTTATATTTTATTCTTCCTATAGGTATATATATATATATATTTTTGGGTAACGAGTTATTTTGTTTTGGTTTTCAAGTGTGTTATATTTTAAAAATGTAGAGAAACTTAAAAACCAGAACTAAATAACTCGTTACTCGGAACTAATCATTAGCAGGCTATGACTGTGTATACATATTAATGGGTGTATACATGATTAGTTCCGGAACGAATTTAAAGATGGTGCTTCAACCATGCATGCAAGAAAATTCCACAAGAGGGCTCTCTTTATCATATATATTACTTTACTCTTTGATCTACCCTTAATCCTATAATCTGTCAGTAGCCATAAAAATGTATAATAGAAACTTGATAGTTTCTGACTGAAATTCTAACTTTGAAAAAATACCTGTCAGTGACAGCCGTTAAAAGGAAAGTGAACGAAATTACCATCAGGGCTCTGAAGTTAGATTGACGTCTCCAGGTCTAAAGCGGATGTTATAACGTAACTATAGTAACGTCAGCTTCCGGAAAAATAGCGAACAATCATTGGTTAATCATTTTTGTTATTACGTAACCATGGTAATGTCACCTTCTGAAGAATACGCGAGCGGTCATTGGCTAACCGTAGCAACGACCGCCCCATTGGTCAGCAGTGTTCGGCCGAAGTCGTGATACCAGCCTCATAAGAGTTCGGAACCCGATTTGTATTATTCGACCAAGTTGCGAGCAGTGGCAAGTGGCTCAACGATCCCGTGTGGTGACTGTACCTTAAATATCGTAGATAGTGTATTTTGCTAAAAGAAGACTGTTATTTTTAAAATTTAGTAATTCTGCATTGAAAGTTTTTCAAAAAATTACTTGCTTCACCCGGAAATCGAACCAACCACAATTTTTTTTCTAATTTTGAACCAAACTTTTTTGGTTATTCTTTTAGTTTTAGATACTATGTGTCTTAAGGAAAATTGTTATTTTTTATCCATTCTTTCGAATGACAGAATAAAATTACGAAATTTTTTTTTTGTTTTAATTTAGGTTCGATGCCTAGAAAAGCAAATTTTTTTTTGTATTTTCTTTAGTGCAGTATTATTTAATTTTCTAAATAAAATAAAGTCTTCTTTCAGCAAAATATGCTATCTACGATATTTAAGGTACTTCCCCTTCATGCCCCATAACTTTGGGACGCCCTGTCATCATCATCATCATCATCATATCAGCCGAAAGACGTCCACTGCTGAACATAGGCCTCCCCCAAAGATTGCCACAATGACCGGCCACATGTTTATAGGTTTCAATACGTATTCAGCTGTCATACTATGACTGCGAGTATCGTTAACGTTAGGTTTTACTCGATACGTAAAGCAGGCCATCGCGCTCGATCCAATATGTCAGAGCGAGTGCGAATTAATACTGCATTTTACGAAAAATACTACTTTGTCGGGAACGTGACGGTTATGACAGCTACCTTAGAAATTATACGGAAAGTGCGAGAATAGGCATGATGACTGGCAAGTCAAATCAGCATTTTTTTTCGAACTGTCAAAACAATCACCACTATGGAATTTTATATGAAATACTCAAAAGTAACGTCACGTTTGAGTACTACCAAATGGCCTCTTTTAAGTTCTTTTCAATTTATTAAATAGAAGTTCTGTTCAAAAATTACTGCAATCTACATCTTAGTCATAATTTCTTCCTGTATTATGTTGTGAATAATGTTAAATAATTTATTTTAACTACAGTCATCATCCCTAATATATGGAAAGTGCGAGAATAGGCAAGATGACTGGCAAGTCAAATCAGCATCTTTTTTCGAACTGTCAAAACGATCAGCACTATGGAATTTTATATGAAATACTCAAAAGTAACGTCACGTTTGAGTACTACCAAATGACCTACTCTTTTAAGTTCTTTTCAATTTAGTAAATAGAAGTTCTGTACAAAAATTACTGCAATCTACATCTTAGTAATAATTTATTCGTGTATTATGTCGGGCATAATGTTAAACAATTTATTTTAACTACAGTCATCATCCCTATACCTACTCAAAAAATACACCGTGTTTTTATTGAATTCCGTTAAATTAAAGGGAAGCTTATTTAGGCCAAAAATAATCAATGTCTCTAAGAAACTAGTGTCTTAACTGTTACTGTTATTGAATTATTAAAAAAATAAGTTTAATGACTGCACAAGTGTATTGCAACCTTTATTACATCCTAATGCTACTTATTTTGACATGTGCCGTCAGTCACCTGAAATTGACTTTTGTGTTATTCTTAAGGTTCTCTCACACTTACCATTTGATTTATTATGTATGAAAACGGATTTTTTTTTCGATCTCGACTAAAAGCTATATACCAAGTAGCTCCAATTAACGTACCAAGCAGCCTGTTAAATTTAACGGATTTAAAAAAAAACACGGTGTTCAAACACCCGGGTATAAAATTAACCCAAACCAAACCAAACCACCGCCACCAAATATGGTATTCGTAACTTTCTTAGATGTACGCGAGGAACGGCGTCACGTACCCTACATTCTCGTGGAATGCACTAAATGCATTACGTATCGAGTAAAACCTAACGTATACTTTACTTTCCAACTCATTGTACGGCTACTAGTCTGTAGCAGATGTGAAGTAAATGTCAAGGTTGTGCACGCGCTTGTGTTTTATTATTGTATACATAGTTGCTATCAGATGACATACAGGGTGAAATTTAAATCGTGAATCGTACTATGTTTTTCAAGCTCTATAAACAACTAACAATTAAATGCCCCACAAGTTACTTAAAAATGGAGATGTTATTTTTGTTTGTATTTTTTGGGCCTTGTGTTTTTGTATTTTTTGGCTTTAGAATATCAAAACGGATTATTAAGACAAAATAATTGAATATTTTAAATTACGTCTTCAAACTGAAGTAATTAATAACGCCAATTTTGTCATTTCGTTAAAAATTAAATAATATTCATTATATCTGACGTTATAAATAGCTTAAATAATCGTAATTGTTATAATTTCTTAGAATCACCTTAAAAATAAAAAAACCATCAAAAATAAAAAAAAAACATGACTATTTCTAAGTAACTTGTGGGGCATCCAATTGTTAGTTATTCATAGACTTAGAAAAACACATTATGATTCACGATTTAAATTTCACTCTGTATGTATTGGAGCGGCCAGTGTCGTCATAAATATCTGATCAAGTGTCTATTAACCGAAGTACCTTTGAGAATATCGAATATAATAGAATAGGTCAGTTTAAAAATCTATAAATATTCGTATGCCAATAGTCAGTCAAATCTAAAAAAGTGTAAAAAAAACGAAAGACTTCCAATTTTCCAAAATCACGCACTTTTAGAACACAATCTTGGTTTTATTACGAATTTAAAATCTTAAACCGCACTATTAGGGCATTTTCACATACCGTTGTTGAAATCACCTTGTTATTTAATTTGGTCAAGTTTAGTCTTATTCGACTCATAATCACGAGATCATTCGATTTTGTTTCGAGAAAATATATATCCCATAATTTTCAGTTTTCATTCCTTCCATTACGCTACCGCCACCGCCTTTGAACATCTATGAAAAAACGCTATCGTAATGGAAAAAACATTTTGGGACATTTTTTTCTCCTATGAGAATCGAAAGAGCTCGTGATCCTGAGTAGAACAAGCCCAAACTTGTCCGAATTAAATAACAAGGTGATTTAAACAACGGTTTGTGAAATGAAAACGCCCATTAAAGGTGCATTCAGACCAAACGAGCATTCGCTATTCTATCCCCCACTCTACGAAATCAACGAAACACGTTTTGTGTAGCGATCGAATTTCGTAGAGTAGGGGGTTAGAATAGCAAATGCTCTTTTGGTCTGAATGCAACGGTTCTCTAAATCATCTCCGAAAATTGTTTGTACGAATATTACATCGCAACCAATTTTTCGCATAAAGTCATTTCGCCGAAAGATCATGTTCCAATTGAATCTTATGAAATCGTTTCATTTCCCAAATAAATGGTTGGCAATTCTATCTTTGGGCTTGGTTTTTAATTGGAACTTTTCATAATACATATTTTCATGTGGTTTATGATTTAGCTGGCATTTAGTTAACTAAATCATTACCAATGATTTTGGGTATAGTTTGGGGCGAATTTTATATAGGTATGTTTATGTTTTTTTAATAACAGCTTACACGGGGTTTTATATGAATGTTGATAAACAATTAAAAGTCGAGTTCAAAATAGTAATTTAGATGAAACTGATAAGGGAACGCAATGCCGAGGGAATAACAAAAGAGTCGGTTCTGGCACTCGCCGGCCGCTGCCGCGGCACGCTCGCTTCGCTCGCTCGGCTCGTGCGCTGTATGGTCGCAGTTTCACCTAACACTCCTCCTCGCTTCGCTCGTCGTCGTACCTAACAGGATTCTGTGAAATGTTTTTTTATCGGTATTTTTTTGTAGTTTCTTAGAGGAGTCAAAAATCTGCATATATTTTTTGACTATGGTTATTTTTAACTAATTAGCTTAATATTTGTCTAAGACAAGTACATGAGCAATCATAATTTTAAAGAACGGTCTAAATATGTATTTTTTACTAAGTTCAAACACTGGTGAAACGTTATTCGTGTAATAGTTGTTAGGCCTAGTGAAAGGTTTGACAAATGATCAGTATGCTAAAAGCATTGTGTCATTACAATAATCCGTTTCATAATAATTCTGCCAAATGAAACGTTGTCATACAAAAATTTGCTAATTGTTGGTTGTCAAAGTGAACCATCGGCGAAATGTTGGTTGGCAAATGAAATTCGGACAAAAAAAGTTCGGAGAAAAGGCAGAACCCCGAATGCAACTTAATGTAAAAATATATCTGCGAACGTATTTCACGATATGAGTCAAAATGCTATGGAAAGTCAGTCATATTTGCTGACATTTATCTTAGATTCTACTGTCGATCGGAGTACCATTTCTCTTTGAAGAGTTATTTTCTGAGAAAATGAATGTGTGTTTCCATCATCATTATCAGCCTATCTTAGCCCACTGCTGGAAAGGCCTTTATGCAGCGGCCACGACATTGGTCTAAGGCGACCGTCTTAGCGGAAAATCATACGTGCGAGAGGGAGTATCCATATCGGCATCCAGCTCTAACTCATGGATTCGATCGCCGCTGGTCGCCTACCAAATGTCGTGACCGGGCCTTTAGTATTACCTATGCTTCTGGACGCATTTAGGATGTGATACCCATAATCGCCACGTTGGGCGGTTTCAGTAACAATAACACTGCTGTTCATCATCAATCTTCTGAACAAATGGTCAGTGATATTTCAATCCATAAGTCGACTCTTACGACACCCACGGGAAGAGGGGTGGTAACAAATGTATTCTTACTGCCGTCACCACACTGCAATACTGTGTTAATACTAGCATTACATTTAAAAGGAAACCAAAGGAAAAGCCAATAGCTGGTGCCTTAGAGAAAACTTAGTTAGTTCACCACTTTCTGCCGCAGTAGACATTTTAAAGTCAGTACGCATAAGAAACGAATGATACAACTGGACTTTGGTGCGATACAGATGCAGCAGTACATTTAATTATTTTACTGAACTATTATTTAGGCCACGCTGACAACAGTAAAAATACCTTTGTCACCATTCCTACTCATCCCGTGAGTGTCGTAAGAGTCGACTAAGGGATTGAAGTATTACCTACTGACTATTTATTTATTAAAGATTGATGATATGCATCAGCATCAGCCTAAAGGTGCGTTTAATCCAAAAGAGCATTCGCTGTTCTAGCGCCCGTTCTACGAAATCAGCCAATCACGTTTTGTGTACCGATCGAATTTCGTAGAGTGGGAGGTTAGAACAGCGAATGCTCTCTTAGTTTGAACGCACCATAATGAACACATGACTGCGATTGCCAAAGTGCTTGCCCAGCGTGGCAATAATAGAGACCAACATATTGTTTGTACACGTAAGTAAATATACATTGATAGGTAGAGATAGGTTAGATACATAACGACGCTGGAAAGGAGAAATTGGATAAGCGACATTTTTGAAGATATTGAGTTATACACACCGTTAGAATCGGCAAAATTTTCCGCGTCGAATGAGCTAGGTTTCGTATCCATCTGACAACTTTTGTGTCGCTTATCCCATCGGTGATTTAGAGAACTTTCGATCATTTTTTACTACTAAACGACTTGGTTTTTGACAACTTTTAAGATAATGGAGATTAGATAAAATATAATTCAACATAATGAATCTTGGATTATTTTACCTATTTCTCATGACAGGTTAAATTTTACTTGGATATTTTTGCTGTGTAACAACTAATCATCACTTGTGGGTTAGCTATTTCTACCTGACTGTATGATATGTTCTCATGTCGTTTGGACAATTTTACCTTTATCTTAATTTAAAATTAAAGACGATTAGACAATATTACTTAACTATGATATCTGAACTATTGGCGTTTATCCATTTTTACCCCTACATTTATTTATGAACCATATGTCGCTTAGGTATCCCTTTTTACCTGAATTTACATTAGAATACTCGTACTACTGTCACTTATCCTAACTTGCATGAATGAAATGTCAGTAAAAAAGTTAGCAACAATTTGCATACATAAATGTCTGCTATTTTATTCTTTGTCACGTTATGTAGAAACATTTGGCAGAGGGGTTGTCCTGTCAATTTTTACTCTGCGTTAAATAAAATGATTTTGGAACTTTAATAAATAAAAATAAAAAAAGAAAAATAGGTACTAACTAAAACTATTTTTTAAGTGTTATCATAACGTAATACGATGGATAAACATACCAACAGGTACGGTTGTTAAAAGTAGATAGTTTTCAAGTGCCTCGTTTGTAGGTAGGTACTAACTATTGTTGGCTCAATAACGAGTTATCCTTGTTGATTTTGCATGTTTTAACCCTTAAATGCATGACCTTGACAAAGATTTATACTAATTTGAATTCTGACACGTTGTCAATAGAGTCGAAAATACATGATGCATGATGATTAAAATAAAGAGAAATGATCTCAAATAGGAAAACAAAATATATTTGTTTTTGATACTTAACAATAACTATTACTTACTCACATACTTACCTACTTTTTGGAATAAAGGTATAAAAATACCTAAAACAGTGTCTTTCTTTTTTCGTGTAAGTAAATTCATTTACTAGTCACGGAATGTTACTCTTGTAATTGAAATGACTGACTAATGAAGTCTAAAATAGTTTCTCATTTTAAGTATGTGGATATTTCTTACTGATATATTTATGCTATTTTTTTCAATTTATATATTTTTACCCGAATATAAAATAAGCCACATCGGCAGTTAGATAATTTTAACATGATGAATTTGTTATGTAAGTCTCGGGTGGACTTTTTTACCTTCCTTATTTCTTTTACAACGTGTTGGTTAGATAATTTTACCTGAATCAATTTTTTCGACCATTTTGCTTAAGCGACAGTAAATCCTTAAATAACACTTGAATACGTTAAATAATTAAAACATCATATAGAAAACATATTTATGTCCATAAATAATGTTTCAATTATTTGATTTGGCCTCCTAATTCATTTTAATGATTTTTTTTCGAAAATCTCGCCGGTTTTTTGCCTCTCCTGTAAAGTACGCACTGTGTCGCTTATCCAATTTCTCCTTTCCAGCGTCGATAACTATTCAATTATTACGCATCGTAATACAATGAAATGTGTTAAAAACTGTTTTACTTACAAATTAATTTCTAGGACACGTCATGTCGATACAATAACGAAATAATTATACAAAATATGACGGCGTGCGAGAGCAAAATTTGGAATTCAATTTTCATTTATGACGCCTGTAATACAAATAATTCTTAGTAAAGTGAGCCAAAAATCAGTGATTTGAGGACATGAATAATTTTATGTATACCATCAGCCAAAATGAGTTCTACCACTTATAGAAGCTATTTCATCTGAAAGAAAAGTGGTAAAACATACTTTCCACTGACTGTACACTTTATTTTGAATGACGCAACTCCCGTCTTAATTGGACACAGTAAACTTCACCGGCGTTTAATTGTTCACGTATTTCTGACCTGCCTGTAGTCGATATATACAGGGTGACATCGGAGTCCTGATCCAAACTGTGAGAAACGTGTTAAGATGGTCTTCCTAAACAATGTTCTCTATGGGACCTATATGAACAAACATACTTTTTTTACGACTAGTAAAGTTCGAGTACATTAATATGTATACATTTCTCCATACTAATACTTTCCAAATGTGCTTACATAATTATGAAACGAGACTGGAAGTTATGAACACTAGGTATGTAATCAGTTTTTTTTTTCGCGACATTCACATTTGTTCCATGGGAAACATTATACTAAATTATTGCGCATATAACACAGTGTGTACAAAGTGGACTTTGAGAATTCAGTCAGAGAACAACAAAACAGATCAATGTTCTCAGCTACCACATTAAGGTGCGTGCAGACCAAAAGAGCATTCGCTGTTCTATCCCCGTACTCTAAGAAATTCGATTGTTACACGAAACGTGATTCGTTGATTTCGTAGAGCGGCGGATAGAACAGCGAATGCTCTTTTGGTCTGAATGCACCTTTAAGAGTCGTTATCGCACGCGTCAGCGGCGCCTCCCCGAGTAGGTTCGTGCGCCCGCGCCGCTCGGCCATATACATATACTGTAGCCGTACCATGAGTTGGAAAGTTAAGGATATGTTAGGTTTTACTCGATGTACGTTCTTCACCACAGATGTCATATATACCATAGATCAAGCAAACGTATCTACTTAGCGTGTCAAATGAACTCAGTGAAATCCACTGAGTTGTCCGTCTTTAATCGCAGCTTGCAGCTTTCGGGCGTCAAATTTTGTAAGTTGAAGTGAACAAAAACATTAATAATGCCTCCTCAAGTAATATTAATTGCAACAACACAAAAAAATATGAGTACTCAAGGGCCTGAGACATATTTAAAATCATAGGCAAGTAACAACTTCAGTTCAAAATCTGACACGCTCGGCCGCCATACAAATGAATGAACTTGTTTCTTCTATACAAATCTAATTCTGTGGGCCTTACACTAACGTTACAGATACTTGCAAAGTTATGGTACGGCTACTGTTTACAATCTACCCCTACTCTACCCCAATCAATACGGAACGCAACCAATCAAGGGGCGACAAATTGATATAATCACTTAACACATGTAGCTCCATCGATTAAACTAACTTGGTTAACTTTGGACTGATGTTCCTAAGTTTCATAATTACTACGTTTATAGTGGTGCAGTTTTTAAGTTAAGTAATTCGTTTTTTTAATGTACTTTATTTTAGAAACTGTACAACTTACGTGTTATAAACCCTTAACCAGGTTGTGATCTCATAGCGACCACTTAGCAAATGATTTTTTTCTGACGAGCATATCGCTTGTAGCGGCCACTAAATGTCATTGACGTATAGTCTATAAACTGACAGATTTCCGAACGCACCCAAAATCGATGTGTCAGAACAAATTTCTTTGGCGTTTTAGTTGTCAAATTCAAAAACCGAAAAATTGGCAGATTTTGTGTGTTGCTCCAGATAAATACTATTATTGTGTCGAAAAAAATTACAATAAGTGCTATGTGTTGATTTATTTTGGTAGTATATAAGGTAATGTAGGTGTAGTATGTCATAAATGGTCACAGTAATAGGTTTTCACTTAAAAATTTTGCTCTTAAAGTTTGTGGGCCCTATATGACCTCTGCCCGTTTCGGTTTGGTACAAGTGGTTTGTATGTGACCACTGCCTGGCTGGGCATTTATGTGAAATTTAAGGGTAAGTTCATTACTGTCCACCATGTAGGTCCACCCACTAAACATCTCAAGACTTACTGTAAGTATATAATTATAAGTTAGTTTTTAAGCGGATTTTGCTAAATGGCGTTTGAATATAAAAATTAATATCCTTTTTTCTTACTTTTATTATGGTCTTATTTTGTCCATAATTACATGTAAACGTAACAAACTACCCCTTAAAACTTCAATGTATCGCCAGCAGGGCAGTGGCCACATACGGAACACATGGGCCTCGTGGTAACGAGCACAGGGCGTATATTGACCACCGGGTTTTTTTTTTGGAAATAATGTTTCTAAAAAAAAAACAAGAAATTAGTTTTTTATTGACGCTATTATCTACCGAAAACAAGAAACGAAAGTGAAAAAATCGCCAGGCCTGTTTAAGGGTTAAATTTAATTAATCCTAACCTAGCCTAGTTACCTAAGATTGGCCCTTGTGGTATTTAATTGTACCGAGGATGCTGGTGGCATTTTGTCGTAGATTATTTCGTTCATAAGAGTCCTAGGTCATACAGTCGACTCTCGTTATTTCAAACCTGCGTTAATTCGAACCTCTCTATAATTCGAAGTTATCACGAGTTCCCTAGAAGATCTCTTGCTATTTCGAAAAAAATCAATACGTTTTTCAACACTTGGTAATTCAAACAAAAAAGTAATAGCTACACAACAAAACCACGCGTTAATTCGAACTCGTGGGCGTCAAACATTCGCCAATTCAAAGTTATGAGATTAAAGAGGCAAGTATCCTACATTTTAGAAAAATTGCACAAGCATTTGTTGTTAATTACATATTTGTTTGCCACTCAGTTAAGTTATTTTTCCGTTGGTTATGTGTACAGATTAAAAGTTTACGTTAGTTATGAGTCCTAGAAAGTATATTAGATGCTTGACGATTGCTGAAAATAAGGACTTAATCGAAAACGAATAATTAATTAACATTTTGTTTGTAGGTACATATATGTGCTTCTAATCTTTTGATATTGTTAAAAAATAACAGTTGATTATTACTTAACACCTCGTACTTACATTTTTACTCCCGAATATTCCCGACCATTTGATATTTCAAACTCTCGATAAATCGTAATATTTGGATAGGTCCTTCGAGTTTCGAATTAACGAGAGGCGACTGTAATAGTAAAATTAGTTTCCACCTTTCGTCTCCAACTTTTAGAGACTTAACATCTCTAATTATTAGTATTAAGTACCAGTAATTCCCCGTGAAGTTAATAATTTTATGTAATATTTTCTTCAGTTACTGCGATAGTTATTCATAAAAAAAAACAATTTTGAAATGAAATGAAATGAAAAATGTTTATTTGATGCTAAAAATAGAAACAAAAGGGTCATTCTCAGAGGGCACGTTTTTGGGCGTCGGGTAGAATAACTTTGTATTCTTGCATATACACGGTGGAATTTAATCGGTGAACAGGAACCCATTTTTCTAATTCAGTAATCGATGGCGGTCACGTTTATGTAGTACTTAAGTGGAACCAAGTTTTTTTTAGCATAATTTTTTTTTATGTTGAAATTAAAATTTATTGTCACCCTACTAATGGTTTAGTCTGAAAAGTTTAATACCTCTTTTCAAACTATCAGCCATAGAAACTTAAAACATAAATGAGCAATAACCACTCACATGCTTTAATTTTTGCGATAGACTCTATTCCTATGTAAAATAAGAGCGATGCATGGCTGATAGTTTGAAAAGAGGTATTAAACTTTTCAGACTAAACCATTAGTAGGGTGACAATAAATTTTAATTAAAGTTTAATTTCAACATAAAAATTTGTTATGCTAAAAAAAAACTTGGTTCCACTTAAGTACTACATAAACGTGACCGCCATCGATTACTGAATTAGAAAAATGGGTTCCTGTTCACCGATTAAATTCCACCGTGTATATGGCATAAAAAAATGTTGGAGCGTAGTTTTAATTTTATTCTACCTGTAGCAGTTGTCATTTTGAAGATAATCTCTTGAGAACTAGTAAAAAAAATTAAAGCCTACTTTTATCATGCTCCATCAAGCGTACAGACTCCAAAATTTGGGATAAACCCCTTTGCATTTTAACGGATTATATCACGTATCTTCATTAATTTAACTACATCCCGACGTTTCGAATACTTTACGCTTTTACAGGGTTCGTAACCTACGAGAGTCACCCTTAGTACAGTATAATTTCATGAAAAATTGTGTTTACAACTAGTCCCACCGAGTTTCTTACCAATAGTATGAGAGTAACCCCATTCGATAATATTTTAAACTGCATCTTTCTGCTAATAAATTATAAAAAGACCTAAAATAACGACCAATCAACAAAGTCTATAACGGACACTAATTACATCATACATCACTATCCGGAAGTGTCATGGCGGCGCCGGAAGTGGGCACTTCCGGTGGACGTTCGTTAGCTAGTGGGGATTAATTGAAGATGGCGACAATTTCCGGTTACGGTTTTGGGGGTCGAAGCTGGGAGGGGTGGATGATCCTTGATCTTAAAGGGTTTGCAGTGCAACCTATTTAAATGGTTTGTTTTTTTTTTTATTTTGTTAGAGGGCATTGCTGCCTTGTGTTTATACGCATAGCATTATTATTGTACTCCTTTTGGTTTCACGGGCCTGTCCTGGATTTTTGATAGGCTTTCGCGGGTATATGGATCAAACAAATAAATAAATAAATATCTTGGGACATCTTACACAAATCGACCTAGTCCCACGGTAAGCTCAATTAAGGCTTGTGATGTGGTTACCAGGCGACGACATATAATAATAGATAGATACATACAAATACTTAAACAGCCATGACCAAGGAACAAATATTTGTGATAAATAAATACACAAATAATGCCCTCGCCGGGATTCGAACCCGGAACCTCTAGCTTCGTAGGCAGGGTCGCTGCCGACTGGGCTACGGAGGCTGACAAACAGGCTGGTAGAGTCAATAATACTGAGCAAGTTTCATCACATTTCTCAAAATATTTGTATGAAACATTCCTTTTTTACCAAAAAAATATAGGAATCTGGTACCATCTGATGAAAGGAATCTTCCATATAAACTTACTTAACTTTAACTTACCATATAGCCTTTTCTTTCGTCTCTTTTGGCTCCGTAACTATAGAAAAGCTATTTCCAGGTAAACGCAATACTCAAACATAGCTCATGTTGCAACAAAAAGTAAAAACATAGATATCTACTGTGCTCAGTACAAACTGTACTGAAGTTTCTATGAAATCTTTACATTAGATCCGGAGGCAGAAAATTAATTCCGATGTCCAAATCTTTGTCGACCTAATTACGGAACTATTTACAACTGTGCCCAGTAAAAAACAAATACTTTTTTTTTCTTCATACATCAGTGATCCCACCCTACTACATATATTATATTATATTCATAATACAATATTCATAATGTGTAATGCTCAATTTATTAATTTTATTTTTTATTTTTAATGTCTATTGCCACCATTTTATTTGACTTTTATAATGTTTGCTGTTAGACTATTAGGAATAAACAGTAATTGGTATGTGTTTACCCAATTGCTAGTTTTTATTTTGTATGTATCGACGAAGCATAGAGCTCTCACATAATTTTGTACCATCATTGTTACTTATGTTTACAAATACGAGTAAATCATTTGAATTTATAATGTTTACCCTCATTAAGAACTTAACCTTGAGAATATCTTAAAAGTCGTTGACATTTGCCGTTCAATTTTCCAGTTCCCTACACGTGAATACGATCTTGGAAAAACAGAGCAACCCTTAATATTCAAATACTGTCAAGGACAAACGAAATAAGTAAAGAAAACGGTTTTCGGTTGTTCCCGAATTCAAATCCCAATAATATTAGCGAATCATATATCAATATCTAAATAAATCTAAGTACAAAACAGTTTATTTTAAGACAGCAAAATGAAGAGTCCACGGAAAGAACATATGTCTAGGCAATTCAAATTACAGAAGGAAAAACCACCTTACTTTTAACAGAGTAAGGTGTGAATTTGCCATATATTTTTTAACCACTGGACATATTTTTCCGTGGACCCTTCAAATGTACATTTTTGCATGCCTAAGGTATTTATGATTTCATTTATTTATGTATGTCTATTAGAATTTTTTGTTGGTATTCTTAAATATTTTCCTTTTTCTGCACCACCTACATTTTTGTAATCGTGTCTCCACTACCCAAAGGTTGTCTGGAAGAGATCGCTTTTTAGCGATAAGACCGCCTTTTGTGACCTCCGTTTTTGTATTTCTTTTGTTTTGTGAACTTTTGTTCTTTATTACGTGTTAGGTGTGCAATAAAAAGTTTTGTATTGTATTGTACATTATCTGGATAAAACATCAACTATAACACCTTTGTATGTACATAATGTTCAGCAAATAAACTTAAGTCTTCCATTTTAATGCTGAAATAAAATCACATAACACCATCAGCCTATATTAGTCCACTGCTGCACATCGGCCTCTCCTTAGCATAGACTAATACCTACAGCTAAAGGTGCATGCAAACCAAAAGAGCACTCGCTGTTCTATCCCCCACTCTACGAAATCAACGAATCACGTTTCGTGTAACGATCGAATTTCGTAGAGTAGGGGGATAGAACAGCGAATGCTTTTTTGGTCTGCATGCACCTTAATGCGCATAGGACGCATTAGGAGGTAAATATCCATAATCGCCACGCTAGGCAAGCTGTTTGGCGATTGCAGTAGTGTGGCAACTATAATGCTGCTGATGATGGGCTCATCATCAATCTTCGATAAATAGTCGGTGACAGTTCAATCCCTTGGCTGACTCTTACGACACCCACGAGGAGAGGGGTGATATATGTATTCTTACTAAAATGTTTAAATAGAGTCGTTCTTAATTACCTGTCGTGAAAAAGTACTAAGATCTGAAATCGAATTGGAGATCAAAAATGTAAACAAATGGGATACCACCACAAAAAAATAATCGTGAGAGGTGGGTAATCTAAGATCATTGAAATACTTTAAAAAATGCACATTTACAGTCACTGACGGTACGAATAGTTTTTCAATATTTTACTAATTTTTAATATCATACATTATTTTTTAATGATATATTTCTCTAGTTTTAATAAAATGTAGGGTGTTTAATTTATACTACTGGCAATGATAAGAAGTTTTAAACATTTGGTTCGCAGTTATAACAATGTACTGAAAAAAATCAAAACAAGATGGTGCTCCAAATGACTCTTTCATGAACTCATAAAAACTCTTTAAATAATTTAGCATTACATAAATACAGATTTTAGTATTTTTACCTACAAACCAATCATTTTATTTTTTTTATAGAAATGGATTCGATTGTAACTATAGATAAAGACTGGAATTCTTTCCCCGACTATCCTAAAGATTAAAGTAACACGACATTGGTTTTTAAACATTGATTATGTTGAATATTTACATAATTCTAGCAAATTTTGTAGGTATTATTTGAGTAATCAGGAACCGTGGACACTCAGCCGTATGTTTTTCATAGTCATTTCCAAAAATATGTTAATGATTGTAATACTTGTGTATCGAACATACTTTGACTTTCGCGTATCTACACCTAAACATCAAGCATTGTCTTAGGTTTAGCACCTGTAAGGATAGTTTGTAAGTGTGCAAATAAATAAAATAAACAACCCATCTCAAAATGCGACGATAATTTATGAAGGTGTTAAAAAATAAAAAGTTTTATACCCCTAGAATGTCACTTTAATATTGACTTTATAATGTCATGTCATTGTCATAGATTGTAAAGTTTACATTTTTGATCTCAAATTCCATTTCAGAGCTTAACTGTAGCAGTTCATACTTGTTTCTTTAAGCATTCTGGCGTCTATTATTACAAAAATTGACTACAGCTCGTTTTTATCCTATAAATAGTCACCATATTGGCTCACAGGTGAAATAGTGAATTATCAGCTGTCAATATGAAGACAGATGTAAGTAATTGTCTCAAACTTGTATCACAATGTGGCCTTCTCTAAATATTCTTGAATATTCAATACACCTGCTCTTATAAGGTTACATTCTTTTATGCACCTTTCTTGCCTAAAATGGTAAAACTGCAACATGTTAACTAGCACCAATAGTTTTTTATTCATACTAGCGACTTAGGTACCCCGGTTTTTCACGAGTGCAGTACACCATATCACATCTCATCAGCCTATGACAGTCCACTGCTGGACGTAGGCCTCTACTATAACATATGCTTATACACGCATCAGGAGAAAATGCCCATAATCGTCACTTCTAATTCAAATACCGAACTGGTTTCACGTAATATAAGTCGACGATTGATCGACATGTTTCGTTCGACCCACTAAGAGGGTCCTCATACGGAGCATCCTAGGCCAAAGCCCAATACTGCGGTGTACAACAAAATTTTGCTGTTTGTCCTTTTGTGTCCGAATATCTTTAAAACTATACTATCCATCAATTGAAAGTAAAAAAATGTAAACTAACCTTCAAACTAGCATTATTTTGTAATCACGCACTTTCAGAACACAATTTAGGTTTTATTACCAACTTAAAACCTTAAACCTTGTTCACATACATTTTTTGTTTTAATTTTTGATATTTATTAGTATTAACGTAAAAATATATCTGCGTACGTGTGTTCATGTGTCGAAGACATCAAATATTACGGAACGTGTCCCATAATTTGTTTACCTTTTCGTTACTTTCCAATCATCAGTAGAATAAAAAAAAGGTATGGCTGACTTTCAGCATTTGACGTTTTTAAAACTTATGGTGAAATACGTTCGCAGATATCCTATTTATACGATAATACTAATAAATATAAATATTTTTATTAAACATGTATGAGAACTCAAGGTTTAAGATTTTTAGTTGGTAATAATACCAAGATTTTGTTTTAAAAGTCCGTGATTATGGAATAATGCTAGATTCAAGGTTTGTTTACTTTTTTTTAGATTCCACTGACGGTTGGTACTGGTACCTAACTGATTTTGATTCGGTTTAAAATAAGTAAATAAAAAATAAATAAAATATCATGGGACATCTTTACACAATTGGACCTAGTCCCACGGTAAGCTCAATTAAGGCTTGTGATATAGGTACCAAGCGACGATATATACCTACAGATTAATACTTAAATACATTCTTAGACAGCCACGACCAAGGAACAAATCACACATCTAGATGAATAGAGTATTAACTCAAAATTTATCTGTTTTTTAGCTAAGGGTATTTTCGTGATCTACAAAGTTCGTACCTGGGCATTTTCGCGAGAAGAGATCCAAAAAAAAAATTTTTTTAAGGTAGGTAAATTTAATGTTTTTCCTACTCAGAATAACGAGTTTTTTCAAACTAGGAGAAAAAAAGTACAAGAAAAAAATGGTCCTACATTTTTCATACATTTTACTTGCTCTCCACTTTGTAACCGCTGTACAAAGTGTTTGAAAAGCGGTTACGTAATAGGAAAAAAAAGTTGGGACACTTTTTTTCTTCTAGTAGGATCGAAGGAGTTAGTGATTCTGAGCAGGAAAAACATAAAATTTACCTGTTTCAGAAAAATAAGTTTTTGGATCTCTTCTCGGAAAAATGCCCACCTAGATCTCAAATTTCCCGGTATTAAAAAATACATACATTTTGAGTTAATACTGTTTTGATCTAGGTGTGCGAAATATTTGTGATAAATAAATACACAAATAATGCCCTCGCCGGGATTCGAACCCGGAACCTCCAGCTTCGTAGGCAAGGTCACTACCAACTAGGCTACGGCGGCTGACAACTACGGAGGTTGTTTGATTCAAGAGAAAGATTTTAATTTACATATTGTTGTCAGCCGTGTGGTGACGGCAGTAAGAATACATTTGTCACCACCCCAACTCCTCCTGCGGGTGTCGTAAGAGTCGACTAAGGGATTGAAGTATCACTTACTATTAGTGATTTCATAAAAGATTGATGACGGGCAGCAGCGTCATTATAGTGGACACATTTACTGCGATCGCCAATTCGCTTGCCCAGCGTGGCGATTATGGGCATTTACCTCCTATTGCGTCTATACGCATAGTTAATAGGAGAGGCCTACGTCCAGTAGTGGACTATCATAGGCTGATGATGATGATGATGATGATGACTGTACCCAAAGTCAGAGCTAGTCGCTAGTTATCATATGAAATGGAACAATAGTCCAAAAGACAAAGCATGATATACATCCCATATTAGTAATTCCATGAAACTATGCACTAAAGAGTAAAACCAATTAGTTAGTATGAGGACGCACGCAAATTTCCTGACGTTCTTTTGTGTGGCTACGGTACCATGAGACGTGTGCCGACTCGCTGCGACGATTCTGTCGTTTGCTATTAGAAATAATAATATAATGCCAAGTTTTTTTTAATTTAGCCTCTATTATTGTGTCCCACTGCGGGTCAAAGGCCTTCCCCTTCGATTTCCAAACTTCACAATTTCTGGCCAGTTGTTGGAAAATGCATCCAGGTCAACCCGCCATCTCTTTGTGGGTTAGTAAGTTATAATTTATTATAAATATTGGATGTCATATATTATAAAGGGGGTCTGAACTATGGGTGCAAAACTTTAACAAAACTTCTCAAAAACTTCTTAAACTTTATTGCACAAAATGAAAGTACAAATAAGTTATAATTTATTATAAATATTCGATGTCATATATTATATAGGGGGTCTGAACTAGGTGCAAAACTTCTTAAACTTTATTGCACAAAATGAAAGTACAAATGGCGGACTTAATGCCTTAAGGCATAAGATATAAAGATATATGTAAAAGGGCATACAATTGTTTTTAGTTAAAATTAGCATTGTTATACTGCTAGAGATGTAAAGGTCTCTAGTTATCAGAGTAAAAAAACAAACGGATACATTTCACTTAATGTTTCAGAGATGTATAAGGTCTCCATGCGTCATAATATAAAATAATCATAAATAAACAAACATAAAGATATTAACTAAGCTCAGATCTTTTTTCTTTGGTATCTATATGAAACCTAATAGGGTAAATCCACAAAACTGTAACGAGAGTTACCAATTCTTTCGTATGTTTTAAAATTAATGAATCAAAGTTCAGTTTCCGTACGTCTAGCCTAGCCCTGTAGGTAGATATTTGGACCCTTAAATGTACTTAATTAATATGAGAACATATAAAAGAATTGGTAACTCGCGTTACAGTCTTGTGTATTTACCCAATAGGTATTTATAATTTATAAGACTTTCGTTCACATCAATGTACGGAACTCGAGCTTGAACACTCTTATATCGACACAATTACCGCGCCAAAACTAATTCGAACCGTAAACATCTATAATATGCAAATCGTATGCCTCATTAGGCATTTCATGTGTGAAATGTTTGGCGCAAGTTTAGAGCGACGGCGAAAGATGAAATAATAAATGGGCATTTTTAATACAAATGGTGATGGCTGATGATGGCTTTTTATGCCCTTGGGCGAGAGGTGGTTCGTTTTTTATCAGGTCAAAACTTTGCATCTGTACTGAAAAATGTCGTGCGATAGGTACACGTGCGAAAAGGAAATTTGTAACTCGTGACGATTTTAAACTCTCTTTCGATCGTGTTTGAATCTATCGCGACCCGTTTCGGACTTTATTTGCACTTATATATTGTATTGTAAACGTACTATTTCATCAAATCATGAGTGGTCAAGTAGCATTTTCGTTAACGTTTATTAGACATAAGTAGTTCATCGCGCTTGCTTTAATACTCCAGCAGCTAAGACAAGAGGCTCAGCGGGACTTATTTTCTCAAATAAAATAATTTTAACTTCTTGCCTTATGTAAAAAATTGCCAAGCCAAATTGCCATTGCCAAGGAAATTTGTCTAATTGACAAAGATGTAGGATCGGGAAGTAAGGAGATGAGTGTAACGGAGCGTATTTGTAGGTTTGTAAGAGAAGGATGGTAGACGGTGTGAGAGGGATGAGGTGTACGATTTGAACGAATGAACGTGGCGGAGGATTGATAAAAGACGTTCAATAATCAAGTTGGTGATAATATTAAACAAAATATTCAAAAAGACACGATTTTTATTGAGAGGCAAGACAGGATTCCATATACAGTAAAAAAAAAATGATTGTTATGTATTTTGGGTAAGATACTTGTAGGCAGGAGGTTAAGACAGCTATTAGCTATCACCACCGGGCGAGTATCACCGTGTATCTTTTATTTACACGGGAGTGCGTATCTTTTGTTCGTGTTTATAGCCGATAGTTCAAAGCTTAGTAGCTCGCGGTGAGACCAGTGCCTACGGCTGCGTTTCCACCAGAGATGTGCGAGGATGTGTTTCCATACAAATGTCATGCGAGTCATCAATAGGTGTCATTTGTATGGAAACACATCATCGCACATCTCTGGTGGGAACGCAGTCTAAACCCGTTTTTTCCTGTACTTTAGACCACCGGCGCGTAAGCCGTCGGGCTCAAATCTGAACCTGATAATTTCTAACTATTGTAAACATGAATTAATCGACTCCAATAGAGCTTTGCGAGCGGCGCGCTATTGAACGCAAATTGCGGATACCTATTATAATATATGAATGTGGTTAAAATTTAGGCTAACACTAGAATTGTGAATTTCATGGTACGCAATTTTGGGTGATTTTTATTATATTCAATCGAATTTAAAGGGAGTTATTAATTCAACTTTGTTTTTTTTTTTGTTTGGTTAGGTACCGCGATGATTAGGGTGCAGCCCCACTGACGCGGAAAGGAGCGGAGATGTGCAAAATTGACCAATTACATTCTTCAAATTCAAAATTCGAAACACTGTGATGCGGTCTCATTGGCTGAGCTCACACAGCTCCGCTCCGCTCCGCGTTATTGGAGCCGCAACCTACTCATAATAAATAAATAAAATAAATAAATGAATATGGGACATCTTACACAAATCAACCTAGTCCCACGGTAAGCTCAATTAAGGCTTGTGAGGTGGGTACCAGGCGACGACATATATAATAGACAGATACATACAGATACTTAAATACATAGACAGCCATGACCAAGGAACAAATATTTTGTGATAAATAAATACACAAATTGCCGTGTGGTGACGGCAGTAAGAATATATTTGTCACCACCCCAACTCCTCCTGCGGGTGTCGTAAGAGTCGACTAAGGGATTGAAGTGTCACTGACCATTCTACAAGATTGATGATGGGCAGCAGCGTCTTCATAGTGGACACATTACTGCGATCGTCAATCCGCTTGCCCAGCGTGGCGATTATGGGCATTTACCTCCTAATGCGTCTATACGCATAGTTAATAGGAGAGGCTTACGTCCAGTAGTGGACTAACATAGGCTGATGATGAAATACACAAATAATGCCCTCACAGGGTCACTACCAACTAGGCTACGGAGGCTGACTCATGAAACAAAACTATTTAAAACGGACCACGCAGACACACAGACATTACAGACCACGAACCCTATAAAGTGTTGGAAACGTCGGGATTTAATTAATATACGCGATATAATCCGTTTTGAATAGATTTGATTTATGTTTATCACCGATTGGGTGATCCGATTATGATGATTCTTTTTTTATTTGGAAGTTGGATTGTTTTTTTCAGATTGGTCCCATTTTAATATGACCCAGTTTTGACAATGTCATGTATGAGAAAACCGTATGTCTTAAATTTGCATTAAACATGTTTGCATTAAACACACAAAAAATGACGAATAACTCATTCATCAGCCTATGATAGTCCACTGCTGGACGTAGGCCTCTCCTATTAACTATGCATTTAGACGCATTAGGAGGTAAATGCCCATAATTGCCACGCTGGGCAAGCGGATTGGCGATCGCAGTTATGTGTCCACTATGATGACGCTGCTGCCCATCATCAATCTTTTATGAAATGACTAATGGTAAGTGACACTTCAATCCCTTAGTCGACTCATACGACACACGCAGGAGGAGTTGGGGTGGTGACGCGAATAACTCATATCACGCCAATCAACGCAAGAATCGTTTGAAGTCGGTTTTTTTTTTCAGTTTGGTGATTTTTCTATACTTTTGGTCCCCCCTCCCCAATTTACCTTCTCGTCTGCATTCTCCACTGAGCACAGTTTTGTGTGGCATCTAGGTCAATTTGACCTTGTCTAGGTGTTTACCTGCCAAATCATTGTAGGGTTACTAATCTCGTCTTTTATCAATATGTATTAGTACACTGAGCTGAAGTGGCAATGGGCAGGCCACATTGCACGCAGAGCAGATCGATGGGGTCGAAAAGTGCTCGAGTGGAGACCACGGCTAGGCAAACGCAGGGTAGGACGTCCACCCATAAGATGTACAGACAACCTTATGAAGGTCGCCGGGACACGCTGGATGTAGGTCGAATCTATCCGGTACATGTGGAGGTCCAGAGGGGAGGCCTATGTTCAGCAGTGGACGTCTTATGGCTGAGATGATGATGATGGTGATGATTAGTACACTGGCAACAGTTGAAACCCTATTTTTTACAATTGTACCTGTCACCATTGTAAAATAGCGGCCAGGTCGTGATACGTGTTTTTTTCTCTCGACTGTACCTAATCTTAGTATAAATGTTGATTTAGCTAAGATTTACTGGTCACACATGCCAAATGTCAAGCGGATTGGATTAGGCACCGTCAATATTTACTAACAGAATTTGCTGCGGAAAACCTAGCTGAACAAATAAGACTAACTGAAGGTTTCGACGGTTTTGAGATGGACTTGGATTTTTCATTAGTATAGGACTATATGCCGCCATACACCTATAGGCATCGAGATTGTCTCCAGGAAATGGAGATGGATAGGTTACACTATGCGGAGAGGAGAGCAAAACAACGCCTACATCGCCTTTGACTGGAAACCGCCAATGGAGCCGACCTCCTGGACGGCCAGTGCACTCCTGGCAGCGATCCGTCTCAAACGAGCTCCGTACGGTTGGCCTAAGCTGGAGGGAGGCTAAAAGTGTTGTTGAGGACAGAGAGGCGTGGCGCGATCTTGTGAAGGCCCTTTGCACCTCTGGGGTGCCTTAGGACGTCAACACACATATGACACCCTAAGCGAGTAGCGCAGTTGAAGTGGGAGTGGGCCGGACACGTTGCCCGTAATGAGAGATCCTGGTGCAAACGTCTGCTTGAGTGGAAGCCATGGTGAGAGAAGCGCCCGCAAGGACGACCACAAATGCGCTGGAAAGATGACGTGAAGAGGATGGCGGGTGTTAATTGGATGCATGTGGCTTGGTGCCGGAGAGAATGGAAAGCAATGAAGGAGACCTAAACTGAAATGGTTGCAAAAGGCTGAAAAAGAAGAAGAAGAAGAATGACACCCATTTTTTTCTTAGTTTCCGCATATTTTATGTGACGAAGGTAAACAAATGAGCTTTCAGCCCACCTGATGGAAAGCGGGAACGGAGGCCAATGGACATAGTGACCAGAAAATCACCTATACGCTGCCTACCCTGAGGATAGATGGAATGCCTCTATGCCAGTAATTACAACGGCTATTTTACCCCCAAACCGGAACACAATACTAACTTAACTATTTAGCGGCAGGTTAACGGGTAAGACTAATCTAAATATCTTCAAGGCCAGAGTAAATAGGTATCTCATAGGTAAGCGTATTCCACCGTAGACTGCATCATCACTTACCAGCAGGTATGATCGTGGTCAAACGACTACCTTCTAAAAAAACACTGCTGGTCTGTTCCTAATGCGTCTATACGCATAATTAAAAAATAGGAACAGCCTATTTTTTAATTATGCGTATGGACGCATTAGGAGGTATGTAAATGCCTATTATCGCCACGCTGGGCAAGCGAATTGGCGATCGTAGTGAGTCCTCTATGGTGACACTGCTTCCCATCACCATCAATAAACTAATGTTCACAGTACCAGTTAGTTAACCCTTACGACACCATAGAAAGAGTTGGGGTAGTGCCAATTGATGTCTTATTAGTATTACCATAACCGCGAGGAAAAGCGTTAGGCAAAGTTGAAATTTATAAAACCGTAAGGTTGAAGTACAGGTAAATTCACGAAAGCTGGCACGAATGGATCGAGTAAGTGACAGAAAGTATCTATGAGTGGATGTCTTCATGACAGTATATACAGGTTGGTATAGCAGGGCGGTATACACACAATGATATAATATATGTCATTGATTTCATTCATTCCATTCGTACCAGATTTTGTGAATTTACCTGTACCAGCGCGCATAATGTTAACAGAGAATATTTATTTGAATCACGATATTTTGCTCATATATAAATCTACATAAAGTATTGTCATATGGGGAAGAGTTTGTTAGTTTTGTTAATAATGTATAAGGTGACAATATCAAAATTTCTCCAAATTGCTAATTTTGTTAGTCAACTCCATTGCATGGAGTAAGTGTCAGGTGCTTTTGCTGGCAGTCCCAATAGATGGCACCTCAGTACAAGTTTCAATGTCACATTATATTGGGACATTGAAAATATTAACATTCAGTCCTAATAAACGTCAGCCTGTTAGATATAAGCTAATTATTTCAAAGTTGAGATATAGCATTAAAGGCACATACATGGCTTAAATGCCTTAATAGTTTTTTTTATCTTATCGATGGCAACTCAAGCTATGATGACGAATATTGGTACAGCGTCGGGCACTAGTACTTCCACCTTATTTTGAATATTAAAAAGCGCAGGCCGACCAGACATGCGACGCTTAACGACATAATCCGCAGGTCTCTTGCCACGATCAACGTACCTGCTCTTCTTGAGCCTACTGGTATTATTAGAGATGATGGTAAGAGACCTGATGGTGTGTCTTTGGTTCCTTGGAGCTTGGGACGGATGTTGGTATGGGATGCTACTTGCGTAGACACCCTGGCACCGCCCCATCTTCAACGAACTACGTTTAAGGCAGCCGCTGCGGCTAAATATAAGGGCCTCGGCAAAGAGTACGATTTTGTACCGTTTGGCGTAGAAACTTTAGGTTCTTGGGGCCCCAGCGCACGCAAATTGTTTACTGAGATCGCGAAACGTCTGGTTGATGTAACTAAATACCGAAGAGCTGGCGACTTCCTCGCACAACGCATCAGTATTGCGATACAGCGAGGAAATGCCGCCAGCATCCTCGGTACAATGCCACAAGGGCCAATCTTAGATATAGGTTAGGTTAAGTAGATTACTTAGATTTAATCTATGTACATAAATTGTAGTTTTGAAAATAAATATATTTACTTTGTTAAATAGTTCAAATTACAATATGCCCTGACTAATATTGATACTAGAAACGTAACCACAACATGTAAATGTCCATTAACGGATAAATATTATAATGATTATAATTTCCTTTGCGTAAACATAATTAATAGGCCACACCACATTAACTAATTGGAATTAATTATGTAGTGGTATTAGTGCATGTATTTTCATTTCGTAGGTATAGGAAGATTTTATAATACAATTATCCATTATTTGATTTCATATCACACATCATCAAACTCTCTCAGTCCACTGCTGGACGTAGGCCTCTCCTATTAACTATGCATATGGACACATTCAAAGGTAAATGCCCATAATCGCCACGCTAGGAAAGAGGGTAGGCGATCGCAGTAATGCGTCCACTATGATGACGCTGCTACGCATCATCAATCGTTATCAAAAATGGTCTGTGACACTTCAATCCCTTAGTCGACTCTTACGACACCCGCAGGAGGAGTTGGGGCGGTGACAAATGTATTTTTACTGCCGTCACCACACGGCCAGACAAGACCTAAAAGACATCAGCTAGTATTTTTATAAAAAAATAAAAACAGCACCATCTATGTTAACAAACTAAAAACTTCGGAAAAGCGTCACAGCGAGGCCGCATTCGGAGCTCCAATTCAAAGTATTCAAAATGGCCACAAAAAGCCAGCTTCGAATTCCAAACAATTAAAAAGTCGTTCGAAATGAAAGCCGTTGTGGAATGTGTTACAGATTCGAATTTTATTGTTCTTGCCGACGTTCCTTTTTCAAAATGGTAAGCTTAAGTTCTAGTATTTGCAGTTTTAATTACCGATAAAATCGAATTGGAAAGTTTTTTGTGCAATTCATAGACGAATGAAATTAAGTAGGCTTATAACATGATTGATTGGACATTTGACTATATTTAAATTTTTAAAGATACTATTTAATTTGGTCGAAATGGTAAAAGAGGTATAATGGTGGACTGATGAACTGGTGAAGGTCACAGGAGTCCGCTGGATGCGGGTGGCGCAGGACTGGTCATTGAGACAATATTTGGGAGAGGCCTATGTTCAGCAGTGGACGTCTTTCTGCTGATATGATGATGATGATGATGATTCAGAGATGTGAACACACAAAACATACCCTCAATGGGATTGGAACTCGGAGCTTTATAAAGCAGACTCACCAAGTTACGGACGCTGGCTGATTTTAGTGACTTTGGTTCTTCTTCTTCTTCAAGTGCCATCTCCATCCAGGAGGTCGGCGACCATACGTCCATATGTCCCTCTATCTTCCGTCATGCAAATCAAACTATGCAAGCTCTCTACTTCCAACCAGTCTCTTATGTTCCTAGTCCATGAAGTACGTCCTCTACCATGCCCACGCTTCCCCTCGATTTTTCCTTCAATTATTAATTACAGTTTCTATATAATTATGTGTCCAAAGTATGCTGTTTTTTTTTTCTTTATTGTTGATACTACTTCTAAGTTTTTTCGTATGATTTCTAAAACTCTGGCATTAGTTACCCTATCCATATGTCCATTTGGTTTGGTCCATTTTTGACTTTGGTTACCCGTGCAATTAAACAAAAAATATGTACGCGAAAGTAAACGCAAAGTGAATTTAGTTATAGCAATTAATTACTGGAAGTGGAAAGTGGGCGAGTTGGGAGACTGGCTTGGAACGTTGGCAATAGAATAAGGTTCGCAGACTGGATAAGTTATTATTAAACCACTTCTCACTTTTTTAGAACCTCTATAGTAAAACCTTTCGTCTGTCTGCTTATTGATATATTTTTTTATCAGGGACGGGTAAAGATGTAATCTTGTTTCAATACCATTCTTTCACGCTTTTAGTTGCTGTTTTGACGCAGTACATAAAAAAACCGGTGCACTTGTATTTCTTTTTCACACTAGATTTTGATCCATACATCAGAAATTGAAAACAAAACATCATCTCATACAAAAATCACCACTGCGTCACGTGTTTTAGGGACACAAAATAAGACAACGAAAAGAATGTTGACCCAACCTCTTATTCATAAACGTCTCCTAACTTGGCAAGCCACTAAGTATTATTTGTACTTTTAGGTATAGATATAATAATAATAATAATAAGGCCGCAGGGCAGCTTGTGGCGAGCTGTTGGGGAGTAACGACCCCACGGACCCGAGTGCTCCCGAGAGTCGGTCAGGGTTCCCGCCTCCGGCGTGTCTCTTCGTCGGTCGGAGTGGAACCCCAAGGGGACCCGTAGGACTCTCAGCTCTGGCTTGCCTTAACTGGCCGTCCAGAGAGGAGTCGTCAGAGCTATATGCTCCAGGGGTGGAAGTGTAAATTTGCGTAAGTCGCGAGTTGGTGCAGCGGCTGTCAAGCCACTGCGCAGAAAGCGGTGTACACCTCTCTACACTCCTGAGACGCCTACACCGGTGTTGCCCCTGGCTGTCTCTTGTGACGGCATTTACGGGGGCCCATCTAGTCGGCGGCGAGTCACCGCCTGCCTCGATAGCAAAGAGAAATCATTGTTATGGCAGGTGTCCGGACCTCTATTCTATAGTTCCATTTCTGATCCATCCATCCTCCATCACCATAGCTCATTAGTCTTTTCCATTACTTCTCAATAGTCTCTATACGCCTGCTGGGACCGGTTTACGGGTATCTATTGATGTGCCCGTGAATGGGTTGCAGCAGGTGTACAACACAGCAAATTTCTCCAAAGGGCCTCTACGTGTTGGATCTGTATCCCCGCGCAAGCCTATCAAAAAACCGGGATTTGTAAGCCCGTGATCCCTAAGGAGATACAAACATAATAATAATAATTAGGTTTTTTATATTATGTTTACATGTTTTGTATTGCTTTTGTATGTTTTATTTTATTTTACTTTTATAGACATTTTGTAAAAAACCTAATCTAAGAAATGAATGAAATAAAGAGAATAATAATAATAATAAATATGCTTTATTGCACCATAAAGAAAGAAAACAAAATACAGAACAATTAAATACAAAGGTAGCAACAGGCGGTTTTATCGCTATAAGCGATCTCTTCCAGACAACCTTGGGGTAGCAGGAGATAAAGAAACAGAAATCATTAACAACGGGCAGTGCATGAGCAAGGTAGCAAACAAAAAATAAAATAAATACACATACATTTAGGAAAAAAAAAATAATTACAGAATATAAAAACATACTATATACTTAGACAAAAATAAATAAAATAAACATTATCCAAAATACACATTCAGTACATAAAAAGGCAAACTAAGGTAATGAAAGATAATGACTTTTCAATAAAATTTTAAAGCTTTGCAGAGTTTTTGCACATCTAACATCCAACGGCAAGACATTCCATAGCCGAACTGCACGGAAAGTAAAAGAATCATTATAAAATTTAGAAGACGAAGGAGGGGGAACAAGAAGAAATTTACTCGAAAGCCTGGTGGAGGTGAGGTAAGCAAAACGTTCCTTCAGGTATGGAGGTGTAGCAGGGTTAAATAGGATGTTATATAGAAGAACAAGGACATGAGAATTTCGTCGAGGACGAATAGGTAGCCATTTGAGTTGGGTACGAAAGTTTGAAACGTGGTCATATTTTCTCAGGCCAAATATAAACCTAATACACAAATTTTGTAGACGCTCAAGCTTATTCAGTTGGTCCTCAGTGAGATTTAAATAGCTGACGTCAGCATAATCTAATAGAGTTCGAAGGAGGGCTTGTGCCAGCGCAATTTTAGTAGCAAATGGTAAGAAGTTACGAAGTCTGCGAATTGAACCTATTGAAGCAAACAATTTTCTACTCACCTCGCCAATCTGCGGAGTCCAAGATAAGGTGCTGTCCATTATTAATCCAAGATTTTTTACTTGATGTGAGAAAGGAATCGGGACCCCATCGAACATTACGGTCGGCAACATGGAAAAATCAATCCTGGGAATAAGTTTGGGACTACTAATAATTATTGTTTGAGTCTTGGTGGGGTTGACCTTAAGACCGTAACGCCCACTCCAGTCTGAGATACAAATCAAGTCTCTATTCAAGGATTTGATAGTCAAAGACAGCTCACAAATGTCACCCTGAGAATAAATTTGTAGGTCATCAGCGTAAAGGTGATAAGACGAAGAGATATTACAAGTAATTGAATTAATAAAAATTGAAAAAAGAAGTGGAGACAACACACCACCCTGCGGAAGGCCGGCAAGCGTGTCGCACCACGAAGAACGTAGAGAGTCAACCTTTATACGTTGCCGACGACCATTTAAATAGCTATTGAACCAGTCGATCACCTCAGGAGATATGTTAAGAGAATGCAACATTCCAAGCAAAACATCAAAGTCAACCGTGTTGAATGCATTACTGAAATCCAATAACGATAACACGGTGATCTTTCCGTTATTCATGCCTGAACGGATATCGTCAGTAATTTTAACGAGAGCGGTAGCCGTACTATGACCTACACGGAAACCGGACTGAAAAGATATTGATAAGATCGAAAGGGATAAACAGTATTTATCGGCTCGATAAGTTAGAATACGTTTATGAATAAGGGTGCGGCTCCACTGACGCGAAGCTGTGGGAGCTTGGCCAATGATACCGCATCACAGTGTTTCAAATTCGAATTTGAAGAATGTAATTGGTCAATTTTGCATAGCACCGCTCCGCAACGCGTCAGTGGCGCCGTGCGGCTCCAAGGCTCCCCCTTATCAAAAGTGGGTCTAAAGTGGCTCCAAATGGTTCGGCGGTTCGCACGGACGGTAAGAATCCAGATGGACTTACCTTGATTCCGTGGCGAAGGGGGCGCTGCCTTTTGTGGGATGCAACGTGTGTTAGCACATAATTATGCTGCATCCCATTTGAGGCAGACCACTAGTTGTGCTGGCTCGGCAGCGGAGTCGGCTGCAAAGGCTAAGCATATGAAGTACTCCGCTTTGGAATCTGCTTATGATTTCATACCGGTAGCCATCGAGACTGCAGGTTCGTGGGGTTCGGAGGCTCTCGCGTTCGTTAGGGAGATTGGGCATCGTTTGCGCGAGAGGGGCTGCGATCCTCGTTCTGGGTCGTACCTGGTTCAGCAGGTCTCCATTCCGGTTCAGCGTGGAAACGCAGCGGGGGTAGTGGGGACATTTGAGCCGGGTACGATTCGAGGGGGTTATTTTCTAGGGGGGCTATTTTAAGTGATGGTAATTAACTTTTTGACATTAATTTGACATTGTAATTTAAGTTATTATAATTATTGAATAGTAAATTTTATCTTGTAGTATGTTATTGGTATTTGTTAGTTGTAATGGTTCGTAAATGAACATTGATGATGAGCGTGACGATCGTCATCGTAGTAGACACGCTACTGCAATTGCAAACCCACTTGCGCAGTGGCGATTATGGGCCTTACCTACTAATACGGCCACACGTCCATACGTCATCCGTGTGGTGACGGCAACAAGAATACATTTTTCACCACCCCAACTCCTCCTGCGGGTGTCGTAAGAGTCGACTAAGGGATTGAAGTGTCACTGACCATTATTTGATATAAGATTCATGATGGACAGCAGTGTCATCATAGTGGACACATTACTGCGATCGCCAATCCGCTTGCCAAGCGTGGCGATTATGGGTATTTACCTCCTAATGCGTTTATACGCATAGGTAATATGAGAGGCCTACGTCCAGCAGTGGACTATCATAGGTTGATGATGATGATGATGATGACGTCAGCACATATTATCAGAGTCCACTGCTAGACGTAGACCTCTCCTATTGACTATGCGTATAGACGCATTAGGAGGTAAATGCCCATAACCGCCACGCTGGGCAAGCGGATTGGCGATCGCGGTAATGTGTCCACTATGATGACGCTGCTGCCCATCATCAATCATCTATCAAGAATGGTCAGTGATACTTCAATCCCTTAGTCGGCTCTTACACCACACGCGGGAAGAGTTGGGGTGGTGACAAATGTATTCTTGCTGCCGTCACTACACGGCCATAAGCATAGTTAATAGGAGAGGCCTACGTCTAGTGGACTGAAAGATGCTGTGCGTGTGTGATATCGAATCAATTAAATTCCATAAATTTTTTCATTGTAATAGTTTTGAAGTGTCCAATCTGTCTTCATAATCTTTTAAAAGCTATACACACTTAGTTTAGTACATCAGCAAGTGGAACCTAATGATATTGCATTCCTGACCTTTGTAGCGATTCCGTAGTAATTATACGCGTAAAACCTTTCTTGGAGTGCGGCTAAATGCAGTTAAATGCAGGCCAAAACTCCTTTTAGGCGCTATTTAACCGACTGCAAAAAAGCAGGTTCTCAAATTCGACTGTTATTTTTGTATGTATACCGTGTGTAAATCGAATACGGGCGATAAATTAAATCAGGCATGGGAATCATAGAAACAAGTTCATTCATTTGTATGGCGGCCGAGCGTGTCAGATTTTGTACTGAAGTTGTTACTTGCCTATGATTTTAAATATGTCTCAGGCCCTTGAGTATTCATATTTTTTTGTGTTGTTGCAATTAATATTACTTAAGGAGGTATTATTAATGTTTTTGTTCACTTCAACTTACAAAATTGTAACACCCGAAAGCTGCAAGCTGCGATTAAAAACGGACAACTCAGTAGATTTTACTGAGTTCATTTGACATGCTAAGTAGAAACGTTTGCTTGATATATGGCATCTGTGGATTCATTAGTGTAATAATGATTTACGAGGTTTTTTGGTAAGTTACTCTTAATTATGACCCCATTTTTTTTATGAGCAGCAATGTAAGTACAGGTGCGAACATTTGCTAATAGGTATTGAAGTGGCAGTTATGTCATTTGCTTATGAAATTAGCTGTCAACGAGCGGTTAACTTGTGTGTGTTGTAGAGCACATTGCGCTCCGAGTTATTTTGTATGGATAATTTTGTTGCTTTAATTTTAAGTAAAAGTTATCTGAATGTCTAACTAATTATGTCCTAAACAAACCCCCTCTGCGACCATATATAATATGGACGTCTTATACCAGCTCAAAAATGCCCCCAAAACCAATTGTTGAATTGTGCCAAGATGGGCAGGACATAGCGCTTTTCATCACGCCGCGCATATTTCGGCGCAACATCTTTGACAAATTATTTGACAAATGTTTATTGAATATCGCCAATCAAAACTTTGATGGACCAATCACAATTATTTTTAAATGGCGGTTTAAGTTATTATAGGTTGACATTGAAATTCATTGCCGTGACGCATTGAAGAGGGGTTGACACTTGTCAACTAAAATTCAAGACCGTTTTTGAAAAGCAATTTAATATGGCGTGCGGCTTCCATGTTTTATTTGTTCGTAGAACCCCCGTTAAGAGCTTCGCCCGTATTAGACGTACACCCTGTATAGTATACTTATTCGATATCTCCCAGAATCGTGAACCGATTTTTATTTTTTTTATCGAACGAGTACCTACAACGGATTGATGGTTCCGTTGGTACCAAGTGAGTTTGATTATTGGATCTTCAAGAAATCGTTTGAAATCGTTTTTTAGGGTTCCGTAGCCAAAATGGCAAAAACGGAACCCTTATAGATTCGACATGTCCGTCTGCCCGTCTGTCACAGCCGATTTACTCGGAAACTATAAATGCTACAGTAACGAAATTTGGT
>JALPQI010010875.1:0-35187 GCA_025490895.1 Thaumatotibia leucotreta
TTACACAAAATACAATGTATCAAGTCTAATCAGATCGAACGAATCATCCAATTTGTCGTAAATCACGGCATATTTGAAGTTTTATTTGCAAGCAATCGCTATCTTCTTACAGAGATATAAATTTTATGCCCTTGTCCAGGCGGTATATAAAATTTGCCAATTTTCATATATCAAATTTAATGTTGAAGTCTGTAACTTGATAAATTTAAACGAAATGATATTTACACATCCGGAGATGTGTATGATGTCAGGACCAATATCAGAGAGTCTTTCAATCCCCACTTTTTTATGCATAAAATAAGTCGTTCCCAAAATTAAACGTCTAATTCTGATAAGGTTTTTTTCACTTTTCATCTAATTTGCATGACATTAAAAAAAAATTTTAGTCAGTAGATTTATTTTTTATTTTATTTATTTTCAAAATTACAATTTACGTACATAGATTAAATCTAACTAATCTATTGAACATATTGCGAAATTCCGAGGGGTACAGGCATCAGCCGCGAAAGCTGAGTACGTGGGTTCGATCCCCACCTCGGACATAGGTGATCTTGGTCGTTTTTCTTTGGTATATGACATCTAATATTTATAATGTAACTAATCTACTTAACCTAACCTATATCTAAGATTGGCCCTTTCTTTTAAATGCACTTGTTATGAAAAAAGTCGTTCGATACGCGTGTAAAAACTTTTTTTACTCGGGTGATTGTCGGCCTCGTTTCACTCGGGCTCCAACTTTCACCCTTGTCGAATTTTTTTTTGCACTTGTATCGAAATGTACTATTCTATTCTATAATTATGATGATTTTCGTCTTCATTAAATAATTAATTGTTCTCGGCAAAAATAAACCAGGAAAACATTCGAAAGTAATTGTATGGGAGAACAGATCCGGATCTTAATTATGCGTGAGAGGAATAACATTAACAATTATAATTAAATAAGCAGCCAAAATAAACTTTCCTGGAATACCACGAAGATCGACATGCTGCCTCCCTGTCATACCTACCTACGAATTTACGAGTGGGAGAGGGAACGCGACGATTATGGGTCACGGGTCTAACACGTAGAAATCTTGGCGGCCATCGGCCTACAATTTACGGGCGCAAATTAAAACAAATGCTGTTCTGTAATTTTGTCGTGCCCTGCCACAGTGTACACGGCCCTCCAGTAGGTTTGATTTTACTCGCACATTTGTCAAAATACATAGACTCCGTAACAACTAAGTTACGTAGTGAACCTGTACGAAATTGGATGTTTCGGGCAACTAAGCCCCTAAAATTAGTGGGTAAATGAGGGCCGTGGGGTATTTTAGGGGCTTAAAATGTTAAGGGGTGTATATTTAGGAGCATTTAAAAAAAATTTATCTATGGAAAAACGTTAGCGAAAATCAGAAAACTTTTTTACTGGGACAAAGTACGCCTTCTTTGGAGTGACGCAGTGGCAAAGACAGATGTACTATGCCATTTTCAAAATTTATGCTCTCAGACCTGTTCATTTCTTAAAAAAGTATTGTTTTTTATTTGAAGGTTTTAAAAAAATATACCAAAGTCAAAGTTTCAAATGATTCTTTATTCAAATTGGGATAGCAACAAACCGTTTTGATTGGAAGTTACACATCAAATTAAAACTACATCCGGTTCTAAGCCGAGAAGAACGAGTAAGAATCTTAGCGGGGCTTGTTTTTTCAAATACCTTAGTTTTAGACGATTTTAGTTTAAGTTTGTTATATTATTATACTCTTTATTTCATCGATTTCTTAGGCTAGGTTTTTTACAAAATGTCTATAAAAGTAAAATACAATAAAACATACAAAAGCAATACAAAACATGTAAACATAATATAAAAAACCTAACCTAGAGAGCCGCCGGCAACGGAGCGGGCCCAAGCTGCCGGTGGTTAGGGCTGCAGGGAGAGGAACCGCCGGACTATGCGCGCCGTGTCCAGGATTACCGCCTTCTGCATCTGACCCTTGATCCAACCAACTAGCGAGAGCCTCTTGAGGTGTTGATCGAGACTCTTCGCTATGAGACCGTTCGCAGAAACAACTATCGGTACAATGATCGCCGAATCAACCTCCCACATGTCGGTTACCTCGTGAGCCAAGTCAAGGTACTTACTGGCTTTATCCTTCTCGGCCTTCACGAGATTCTCGTCATGGGGGATGGTGATGTCGATGAGCATTGCCCGACGTTGGGATCGATCTATCAGCACGATATCAGGCTTATTGGCTACAATAGTCCTGTCCGTGATGATAGATCGATCCCAATAGAGCGTGGCACGACCATTTTCGAGAACTACCGCAGGTGTGTACTTATAGTACGGCACTTCGAAGCCCACAAGGCCGTATTGAAGAGCAAGCTGCTGGTGTATAATCCTGGCTACGAGGTTGTGTCTGTGCAAGTACTCGGTGTTAACAATCTGAGAACAACCGGAAATAATATGCCTGAGTGACTCACCGGGACGGCGGCATGCCCGACAGATGTCGACCGTACCGTCCTTCAGGATATATTTCCGGTAGTTATTCGTCATGATAACCTCGTCAGCAATTGCACAGGCAAAACCCTCGGTTTCTCCGAAGAGGTCCCCGAATCGCAGCCAGTTCACCGACGCGAGCAGATCTACGTCAGGTCCCGTGAGGGCCTTGTTGAACCGCCCGTGTAGCTCCTTGCTCTTCCATACCGCCTTGCGGTCCTCGGTGCCCAGTACCACAGGTCTGCGCCAGTTCTCTTTTGCCAAGGAGAGCGGCGTGAGGTTCCGGTCTACTGCCACCACATCTCGATGCATCCCGCACTCATTGTTAAGAAAATAGTTTCTAAGATTGTACACCTCGCGGTTGTGGAGGTTTTTGGCATTTAGGAAGCCGCGGCCCCCACACTTCCGCGGGATGTACAATCTCATAACTGATGAGCGCGGGTGTAGCATTCGATGTGTGGTAAGCAGTGTACGGACCCTTCGATCCAGGGCGTCCAGCTCGGTCTGAGTCCACCTTAGTATGCCAAAGGAGTATGTGAGTATGGGTATTACCCAGGCGTTGAAGGCGCGCACTTTGTTGCCTCCTGACAAAAGACTGTTAAGTACTTTTGTGAGCCGGCTGAAAAAGCGCTCCTTCACCGCCTGTCTAATTCCCATATCTTCAATACCCAAAGACTGTGACATACCAAGGTATTATTATTATTATTATTAATCTTTAGGTAATATTTTCTTCGGCTACCGCAACACATTAAATAAAACTATGAAATCGGATAAACTCGCGTATATGAACTAACTTTTACTTCAATCCGACGTTTCGAACACTTTACAGGGTTCATGGTCTGCGGATGATTGACAATGGAGGAAATTTGATAGATCTCTCGTCTTTAAGGTTAAATCAAATTTGTCGATGGAATCACTTCTTTGTTTATCACTGCGCCTTGTCTTAGTCGCGTCGTAGGTATATACGAGTAGGTAACTAATATACAACGTGTAAATGTATGTATACACGGTGATAATCTGGGTCGTAGAGCAGGATCACAGTCACGCTGAGCAACTTTGACTATAACACAACTCTTTTTTTTACGATAACTTCATTGTCTCCAAATCGCTAATGCTTAATCGTCAATCGTAAACGAAAGGTAGCTAACTGTCTTTGTCGCACTAATATGAAAGAGTGACAGAGAGGGAAAACTACGATACGCTACGCGTTAGCGATTGGCAACTTGGCTAAGCAACCTGCTGTACATTCTTGTTTCTATGTTATAGCCTAGGTAATTATTTCTGTGCCGTTACAGGAGTAGTGACAGCAAACCAGGTTAATTAAAAAAATATTTTCCCAGATATTTCAGCATCTTAGGCTCCTTGGGTTTTGCGTATTATTTTAAAGAAGCAAATGTTCAAAGCATTTCTATCTAGGACACAGTAAAATGTCATATTTCGAATTTGGTTTTGTATTTTGGGAAAGTATCTCAAAAAATAAAAATAATCGGTATGATGTCAGTCATGCATATATTCTATAATTTGTATCTCTAATTTTATTTATTTTGAGAAACTAAAACTTTCTGAACGCGAAAATGTTTTCCGTCCCGTGAAGAGGAGTATAAAACGAAAGTACAAGTAGCACACGTACACATAAAAACTTTGCATAGCAAAGTTCCAAAAATCAAATAAATTAAAAATAAAGTCAAACTCAAACGTCATCTCATATTTTATACCGTCGATACTTATTTGAATTTGCCAGTAGCCAATCGACGCTTTTGCATAGTTGAATAAAATTACACATTTACAAAAGCCTGACAAAATTCGCCCTAATTTTTTACAAATTTGCTTACATTTATTTGCCACTTAAATTTCTTTTAATCTCCAAAAGCCATTTTGTAATTTTAATTCGTATCGAAGATCGTTTGAAGATCTATAATGGTTTTTGTTTCTTTTTATACTTTAGCTTTAAGTCTGGCCTTGTAAGTAATTGAATTGAAAATATTGGATAACAAAAGCAATTTTCATTTTAAATTAGCTTTTGAGATCCCGGTCGTGTTTGTTTTTGTGCTTATTTATAAATTACCCAAATTTGCGTCCCTAGGAGAAAGGTCTTTAGCATTGTAACCTCATTTCCGATAATGCTTCGAAAGTTTTTAAATTTAGGAAATCTGTTCAATACCTGCCTAATCTCTATTTTTGCAACACAAGAAAAATCAAGTTTAGCTGAACACGGCAAATGACAAAAGTTTTTTGAACAGGCTTTTATTATTAGCTTTACTTGTAACAATTGTACCTAACAATGTATGTAAGAAAGTGGACGGAGCACATTGCGCGTAGAACCGATGGCCGTTGGGGCGGGAAGGTTGTCGAGTGGCGGCTACGTACTGGAAGGCGCAGCGTGGGTAGGCCCCTCACAAGGTGGACTGATGACCTGGTGAAAGTCGCAGGAGTCCACTGGATGAGGGTGGCACAGGACCGGTCATTGTCGCAATGTTTGAGGGAGGCCAATGTTCAGCAGTGGACGTCTTTCGGTTGATATGATGATGGTGATGATGATGATGTAAGAAAATGATGGAATTTTAATTTGAATTACTTACCGGTTTTGGATTAGGATGAAATTTTGTACACGCACTGAGTTCTGATGACAATACATGACTGTAGCTATTCGACTAGCTACTACGACTAAGGCACTGGTCTCACCGCCAGCTACTAACCGTGCGTATATGCGTATCTTTTGTTCGTGTTTATAGCCGATAGTTCATAGCTTAGTAGCTCGCGGTGAGACCAGTGCCTAAACATGGTAGCTACTACGACTAGCCTTAATTTAGGTTGCTAAAACACTAGGTCGATTTGTATAACAATGTCTAATTAAATTATAAATATTGGATGTCATATACCAAAGAAAAAACGACCAAGGTCACCAACGTCCGAGGTGGGTTTATACAGTATTAAGTAGTGTGACTACTGGGAAAAAAATAAAAGCACAAATCAAAATATTTAAATAATTTGATTTATGTTTTCACAATATGTTCAATGTCTAATTATTGATATATATTAATGTAAATTGTCTTTGTTATTTGCCTGATACATTAAATTACTAATTATCTAATCATATATTTCTTGTTTCAGGTAATAAAGCAATACATATAGGAATCCGTGAGCACTAAAGTAATTCGGGTAAGTTTTTCTAGAAATGGTACAACATTCGGGCTTTTCAGGTTTATGAATCTTATGATATTGATAAATTATTGAAAACTTGAAATCACATTTGTATTTAGTGCTGTTATTAAAAATAATAGTTTAAACTGGACTTTACGTCACTAAAAAGACTGGTAGTAATTGTTAAATTGATGACAATACAGAGTCTAGAAAATTGAAATATTTAAAAGTAAGTATTATCTTAATACTTAAAACCACTGCTACGTATCTTATTAGTATACGTAAAGGTGCATGCAGACCAATAGAGCATTCGCTGTTCTATCCCCCGCTCTACGAAATCAACGAATCACGTTTCGTGTAACGATCGAATTTCGTAGAGTAGGGGGATAGAACAGCGAATCCTCTTTTGGTCTGCATGCACCTTTATAAAAACACAGAATATTCTGACAAATGAAACACAACTGAATTAAAATTCCACTCTAATTATTTCCATCTCTGCCAAAAACACGTTAGTTTATCAAAACACGTCCAACAAAATATACATTTTCATTTAAAAAAGCGGAATATGTCCGAGTGGATAGTGACGCAAAAAGTGCGGTCGCGTAAATTGGTTAATTCAATCCGCTGTGAATTTAGCTCGTATTTTGACTAAAACCTCGTCCTGTATGTGTCCAAAACAAAAGCTGCATGTTTCAAATCTTATGATTTTGAAAATGTTAAAAAACTATACATCATCAGCCTATCTCAGTCCACTGGTGGACGTAGGCCTCTCCTATCAACTATGCGTATAGACACATTAGGAGGTAAATGCCCATAATCACCGCGCTGGGCAAACGGATTGGCGATCGCAGTAATGTGTCCACTATAATGACGCTGCTGGCTGCTGCCCATCATCAATCAAATCAAAGAATGGTCAGTGACACTTCAATCCCTTAATCCCTTAGTCGACTCTTACGACTCCCGCGGGAAGAGTTGGGGTGGTGACAAATGTATTCTTACTGCCGTCACCACACGGCAACACACGTCACACGTCACATAAAAAACTATAGTTATGATTGAATTTAAACTTTCGTGAGACATCTCCTTCTTCTACCTAGCGTTATCCCGGTCTTTGCCAGGGTCCGCTTTCCTGCTACATTTCCTCCACTTTGTGCGATCCTGGGCCTCTTCTACTGTAAGCCCTGGATCTGCTACTATAAGCATCTGGGTACTGTAAGCCCATTCACAGTCATGTCAGCCTTCATGACATGTAGCCA
Organism: Thaumatotibia leucotreta; assembly: GCA_025490895.1. NCBI lineage: Eukaryota > Metazoa > Arthropoda > Insecta > Lepidoptera > Tortricidae > Thaumatotibia > Thaumatotibia leucotreta. The sequence continues at coordinate 6,871 of JALPQI010010875.1, forward strand.
TCACTTCTTTGGTCTGCCGCGGGGTCGGGGGCTGTCAAGGGCTAGGTTAAGGCATATGTTTCCTACGTAGGTGGCCTACGACAAACGTGACCAAACCACCAAAGACGGCATTCTTGAAGCTTCTCCGCTACGTCACGGACTCCGAGGCTGCCACGGATGTACGAGACATAATAACTATAAATATAATTATACGGTTAAGCTCTCGTGAGCGAGGCATGAGAACGTAGACTCGGTGCTTGATAATGGAGACCTAAAAGGCTCTTGTAGTGACTAAACAAACGTGAGTTTAACTATTTAATTATATGTTATGTAATCAATAATCGTAATGGCTGTAAAACTACAATTATGACTTCAAAATACTTCAAATTTGTTTCTGTTTACGTTATTTTAGTTACATAAGATTGGCGAGTGCCAATGCCAAGCTCACATAATTAGCGGGTTCTTTCAATCTGTATTTTTTCACTTGACTTTACATATTTTAGTATATATCAGTGATCAAACTCAAAATTATTTTAGTAATCTAATTACATACACGCTTGTAAAACTATTTCACTATTAAACAAGCATACGTCGCCTATGTGTGATGGCCTATCACAGCTTGTGAACGCCTTCAGCTCTTACTAATAATACTTATAAGAAATGACTGAAATACGAATTTAATTTTAGTGACGTAGCAGCGTGGTAATGTTTTTTCGTCAGATGTGCAGTGTAACTCGTACATAATCGTATCCTCGCACAAAATTTAGTAAATCGTAGTTACATGGTTTTACCATACCGCCGTTTCAGTTCGTGATGCAGGGTGACGCTAAATTCCTGAATAATTGATGCTCTTTTCAGCGCCGCTGGTGAGTTTTTGAAAGGTTTTTGTTTTTAGGGTTCCGCTGTTTAAAAGGTGAACTAAAAAACCTTAAATACAGGACCTTTGAAGCATACCTTTTCAATCCATTAACAATTGGCAACTGATTGCCCTGTCTCGTTAAAAACAGACTACTTTTATTAGTTCTACCAGATCAAACAATACACCACATAATATTTGAGTGCCCAATCATCAAATTTAGCGGAAGTATGGCTGACTTCAAAACTCTTGCGACGGATGCTGTTGCTTATCTTAAATTAAGTAATTTAAAAATTTAAGTAGAGGACAATGTAGTTATGCCATACTATAAATAAAGTTCTTTAAATATTAATATAAGTAGTAGCTAAAAAATATACAGTGTGTGGCGTAAAACCGGGATGAATATTCAAACGGTGCATTAATAAGCCAATCAACAATCATTTCCACATAAAGTAATTAAAAAAAAACCTTTTTTTATCTTGGGTTTTTCGTTGTTATGAGTTCTTTTGCTTGACTTAAAAGTTATCAATAACTTATCATTTTTGAAACAGTGTAAAATGTACTAAAAGTTAAAAAAACGTAACAAATTGGTATAAAAATAAAAACAAAATAACTATTATGACTCAGTACCTGGTATACTATCAAGATATCTTGCGATTGACAAGCTACGATATCGTTATGCCAAGATCCAGTACTTAGAGCCCATAACTTTGAATATCAATATTTCTAAACTTAACAATTTTAAAACCTCGGGATCTTTACAGGATTATTGTCGATAGTCTAAGGAGGCACCCATTTCATTTTTCTCCCTTGTTAAGAGCCGCACACTGTATAATGCATACATAATTTGGGGGATTTTTCTCTGTAACTCTAATGATGCCTTCGTTGGAGTAACAGAGACAAATCTCCGAAATTTACGAACTTCCCCCTTATTCATAAATGTTTGCTAACTTAACAAACCGCTAATAATTGTTTGTCCCTTTTGCTCTTAAGGACACATTGTTAAGACCGAAAGGGACAAACAATTATTAGCGGCTTTTTAAGTTAGCAAACGTTTATGAATAAGGGGGTTCTGTTTTCGCGTTAGCAGACCAGGGTGCTTAGCTAAGTTGCCAATCGCTAGCGCTTAATCGTCAATCGTAAACGAAAGGCAGCTAACTGTCTTTGTCGCACTAATATGAAAGAGTGACAGAGAGGGAAAACTACGATACGCTTCTAAACCTTAGCGATTGGCCCTCGGCTAAGGATCCATACCTTATTGTCTTATTACCCTGGTTACCTTATTTTTACTCTGATGACAATATTGATTGTCTGATATATCAGGCAACGACGGTTAAAGGTTAAACTATGTATCAATCGAGTTCTGCTATGCTATTCTCTTATTCACACATTCGACGCTGCGTTCGTCAACGAGCTCGACGACGAGACATCCTTCACTTCGATGTCGAGCGCAACGCTGCTAAAAACGGTATTCACTAACGTAGAACAGCTCGTCGTCGAACTGTGTAGGCGGTAACTCTCGACGCAGTGTAGTTCTAGCTCACGCCGCATTCGTCGCCGAGCGCTAGTGTCGTTTAAAGTGCATTAGTGAATACCATTTTTAGGCTCGACGCTGCCGCAGCGCTGACACAGCGCTGTTAGCAAGGCGGTTTCCTTAGTGAATAACATTGCAGAACACCCAACGGAACCATTCTCATAATCCACAATCACACTTGACCACTTTTTGACGTTTCCTGGAATATCGATAGATTGCCGGTATACATTCCCTAGGGATGTGCGTTTGTCGATAAATTTGTAGCTATTTTATCTTGTTGTTTATCCTGTCATTGGCTGATTGATGAGAAGCGCTTTTGAGTTTCGTGTGTTTATCGTATTAGGAGCCATTAATGTTTAAGGAAAAATAAGCGAAAAGCCATTTTATTTTATACAAGGAAAAATAAGAAGATATTTGACGGCTTGGACGGATTCATTGGCTTAAATAGATATTTTGAAAAGACTTATAACAGAATTTGCATTATCTAATGAAATTGCTATTTGTATTGATTTGATCACACTACAGCAAAAGTATAATAGTATATTTTCACCGTTTTCGAAGCCTACGGATCTATTATGAACTGTTCAAATTGTAAGTTTCTTGTAAAATAGATAACTAGGCGACCTCTAAACATGGAGTAACTTTATTCCATTTATTTGGCTGCTATGGCATTTAAAAACTGCCATATTTAAATTACCGATATCATCGTAAGACATTTCTCCATGCGTTTTAACCTCCGTGATTTCGGTGGCAGCCTTATCACACGAATCCCGTGAGAGATGCAAGAACTTTTGGATATATTGGTAGATGGTAGACGTAGCTGACAACTACCAAGATATCAAAAAAAACCGGCCAAGTGCGAGTCGGACTCGGGCGCAAAGGGTTCCGTACCATTATCAATTTATTATTAAAAAAATACAGTTAAATCGACCTACTTCAAAAACTATAAGAGATAATTTAATCAAACTAAAAATCGTTGATAGAGTTTTTAGAATTTTATATCGCGTAGTTTAAAAAATAGAGGGGGGGGGACACATTTTTCAGACTTTGAGAGCAGATATCTCGAAAACGATTTGCTTAAATAAAAATGAGATTTATAAACCTTCATATCATTTTCAAAGACCTTTCTATAAATACCCCACACGCTTACATACAACTAAAATTTTTTTTTATTCCCTCAGTTACATGTATGGACGGCCCCCACCCCAATGGTTTTTTTTCAATTTAGTATCATAATCCTGTAGCGGTTTATACAACACATATCATTACCAAATTTCGTTACTGTAGCATTTATAGTTTCCGAGTAAATCGGCTGTGACAGACGGACAGACGGACAGACGGACATGACGAATCTATAAGGGTTCCGTTTTTGCCATTTTGGCTACGGAACCCTAAAAATGTACGAGATACCCACGGAAATCGGGTAATATAGTTGCCACCGAAGTCACGGCGGTTGAAACGCTAAAAGAAATGCCCGTATCATATTCACTCACATGCATTGATTTTTCAGACAGACTCTTTTGATATTTCAAATAATAGTGATGACATGTAGCCACAGCTTTTTGGTGTTTTGTACCTATGTCAGTGGTTATACAAAAAACATCTTTCGATTATAGCGTCGATTGCAAAAAAACGTACATAGTTAAGGCTCTAATCAAAACACAAATTACGATGGCGTCAATTATGTTACGAAAGTTAGTAATACAAACTTTAAGGTATACTCTGTCTAACAACCTTTGGCAGTAGTAAAAGAAGCAAATTTAAAAGATTTATGTTCGTATTGTTGACCGCTCATAGAAAAATTTAATTTGTCGCCCTTTTTCACTGCGAAAAGTTAGTACAAAAAATTTTACTTTGTACGAGTAACACAAAAATGATAACGTTAAATTTTGTTTTCATTCACACATCACATCAACAGCCTATGTTAGTCCACTGCTGGACGTGGGCCTCTCCTATTAACTATGCGTATAGATGAATTAGGAGGTAAATGCCCATAATCGCCACGCTTGGCAAGCGGATTGGCGATCGCAGTAATGTGTCCACTGTCCACTATGATGACGCTGCTGCCCATCATCAATCTTTTATCAAATAATGGTCAGTGACACTTCAATCCCTTAGTCGACTCTTATGACACCCGCAGGAGCAGTTGGGGTGGTGATAAATGTTTTTTTACTGCCGTCACCACACGCCCTAAAAACAAAAATAATGACGTTAAATATTATTTTCATTGAAGGCCTTTAATTAAGTTTTTTTTTGCAGTGGACCCATAAGTATAACAATATCGATATTTAAAAGGTCACAACACTACAGCCCATCCAGGTTTCACTTTGACTCCATTTTTGCAGGAAAGTGCTTTACACCCGACTGATAGCCAACTAGGCCTTTCAGCCAACAAGCCAACATTTGCCACAAACATTTGACGATTTTTTGTGGTTGGCAAAAAGGTTTAAAAAACAAAGATTGAAAGATTGAGTTTTATTTATTTTTCCAGCAACTCTATTTAGTTAATATTAACCCTTATATTGGAAATGTACATCACAATGTACATATCTTCTGTCGACCCTCTTTTTGTATTTTTTACAGATTTTTCTGCTCTACACAATAAAAGGAGACGAGAACACAGTTTTTTTTTAATTTGCCATTTAAAGGTTAAAGGAAACAAAACTTAAAAAAACTATTATTAAAATTATAGATAAAAACTACAAATATAGGGTATGCCGTAAGTCCCCCAGATCTGTCCGCGTAAGGGTGCCCGTAATGCCGGCTACATTCCCACGCTGAATAGTTACGTAATATTCTTTGGCCTAGGAACAAGCCAGCCTTATAATAAATAAATATTTATCGTGGGACATTCTTATTATTCTTACACAAATTAACCTAACTATTCGTAGTTACACGGTAAGCTTAATTAGGCAGCGGAATACACTTCGTTTTTGGCCACCCGTATATACTTAAACACATTGTCAGCATTTAACAAATTGTCAGCCTCCGTAGCCTAGTTGGTAGTGACTCTGCCTACGAAGCTGGAGCTTCCAGGTTCGAAACCCGGCGAGGACATTATTTGTGTATTTATTTATCACAAATATTTGTTCCTTGGTCATGGCTGTCTACGTATTTAAGTACCTATATGTATCTATGCATTATGTGTACCTGAGAAATAAAATAAAAATAAATAAAATATCTCGTCGCTTGGTACCCACATCACAAGCCTTAATTGAGCTTACCGTGGGACTAGTCGATTTGTGTAAGATGTCCCAAGATATTTATTTTATTTATTTATTTACATAGGAAACAACCACGACCGAAACAAATATTGGTCAAACACAGGTTCAATCCCCCTGACTGGGGTTCGAATCTGTTTGACTTTTCATCTGAAATAATTGTTTGTACATCGACGTCAAAGATAACTTACGGTTTAGGTGCCAAAAAAATATTTACACGACCTTACTGTCAATGTAATGAAGTCGTGTAAATATATTTTTTTGGCGCCTAAACCGTAATGATATCTTTGACGTCAACTGTACCTAGAGACGAACTGAATTTTGTAAAGTGTCACTTGTATCGTTTTAATTATAACTTTATAACGTAGATGCCGGAACAACATTAAAATTTAAAAAACGAAATACTATAGTGAAACCTTGAGAATTTGAACACTATAGAAATACTGGTGCGAGGAAAATATAATAATATAGATGACCAATAATGGCAATGTATACATTTATGTTGTTTAACCTCAATGAGTACCTGAGTAAATTTTTCACAGATTAAACACTCACTGCCGAGACCAACTTATGATAATGACTTGCGTGGGTGGATTTCAAAACTCGGAAAAAAGTTGCGTTTCGGTGTTTAAAAAAATATATTTTAGGTTTTTTACTTTGATTTTTATTCTTTTCGTTATTCAGTAGTTTTATCTTTAAGGCCCTTTGATCAAAATAATCGAAATCTAAGTAGTTTCATTTTAATAAAATGTTTTATATGTCAAAAGTCATCACCATCTAACAAAAAAATCTGAACCTCCATATTTGTGCTGAAAATTATCGCAAATCAAACGTACGATTGCGAATTTTACTTCAGTAATCGTTTTTAAATATTGTTGTTAAACGTTCAAAAAAATATGATAAAAATCCTTCATCGCGTAAGTACTATTTAAAATATTTAAAAGTTTAACACCAAAAATTCATCAACACCGTAAGCGCACTGTCAAAGTTGAGGTAGTTTTGTACTCGTGCGTCTAAATATACCGGGTGTACCCACGCCCGCCTCCTCAATTCAGGTGAAACAGCGGAACCGAGTACACGTTTGTCTTTGCGGGCTCAAACCAAAAAAAATCATAAAAATGTGACTGCAATACGTGATTAACACACTGTGGCGTCATAACCATCCACGAGTGGTTTACAGTAAGTAATTGAATATTATTTAAACTAATTACTTGGGAATACGTAACCTTAAAGGAACTTACTAGTGAGGCGTTGACGTTGCTTTAAGTATTAGTGTTCTAAAATAATCTAGGATTTCGTCAACACCGAGCGTGTCAATACCGGTACTGAAGCAATGGATGGTTATGATCCTGTATGTATGGAGTTGACAATTTTTGTAAATTGGTCCATAAGTTTTGGTTTTTCTTGTAGTAGCAAGTGCCATTAAATGTTCAGCGGTAGAGAAAAGTCTGAGAAGGGAAGGAGTCAACAAGACAATAGCGCTATGGATAGGGAAATTGCTCAAGTGTAGATCTATAAAGGCGACACTGGGCGGAATATAAAAAGTCAATTAGTCCTAAAAGAGGTTTCCCACAGGGTGGACTTGTACTCATTAGTGAAGAAAGTAAGGGGGGCCTATATATGCAAGCTTACTCCGATGACGGAGTGCTATATAGTCGAACGTGGACCGGTACTAAGCACCATAAGGGACATAATGGCCAGTAGTATCCAAAAAGTGCTGGAATGGTGCAGAGAGAGAGACTGGATTTAAATCCATCAAAAACGAAGCTCGTGTTATTCACTAACAAAAGGAAGACAGAAGAGATGAGGCCCATAAGGGTACATGACAAGGAGCTGTAGTTGGTAAACGAGCAAAAGTATCTGGGGGTGACTCTGGGTAGCACGCTCAGGTACAAAACTCATGTAAAAGAACAAACGGCGAAAGCCATAAGAACACTAATACAAAACAAAAGAGCGGTGTGAAGGAAATGGGGGTTAAAGTCGAGGATATTGGAATGGATCTCCAAGGCGATAATACTTCCCGAGTACTATATGGAGCGGTGGTCTGGTGGCACAGAGCACATATTAAGAAATATCAGAGGTACCTAGCAAAGGTGCAGAGGCAACCCGACAACCCGACACACGCCTTAGAGGTAATACTAGGTATAAAGGTACTACATATAGAAGCGGAAAAGAGGGCCATGGAACAGTGGTACCGAATGAAGGCATACAAGGAATGGAGAGGAAGTTGCGTACACAAGCGACACGAACTAATACAAGATAGGGTACTGTCTAAAATGGAAATGATGGTAACTCACAATGACCTCATAAAGAGGAAGAAGATATTCGATAAGAAATATAGAGTACATATTGCGGAGAGGGACAACTGGAAGGTAAACGTCGCACATCCGACGTTTATATGCTTCACTGACGGTTCGATAAGAAGCTCCACAGGTCTAGCTGGAGGAGGCATACCTACTATATAGTTGTCCCGAAATTGGGGGAAAAGGTATCTGTCCCACTTGGTAGGTATACGAGTGTATTTCAGGCAGAAGTTTGTGCCATACTACGGTGCGTAAGGCTCATAAAGGAGCAAGTGCAGCAGACGAGGGCCGTGGTCATATACACGGATATTCAGGCAGCAGTGAAGACGCTAAAGAAGCCAGCGACAAAATCTTCTTTGGTACAGGAATGTAAGGAGATAGGAACTAAACTCGCTTGGAAGTTTGGAATAAACTACAAACATTCAAAGGCGCTTTGAAAATACATTGTTGATTTGACTGAAAATTATTGATTTAATACCCTTATGAATCTTATGATATAGTAAATCGTCATTACCATACACATAGTATCATCGCCATCCATTAAAAAATCATAACCATGGCATGGTCGTCATCACCATCTCGTGTAAAATATTTTTGATGCCTATAATTTCGAAATTATGCATCAAATTAGTGTGGAATCATAACAAGATACTCTAATAAATATAACTTAACAATTCTAGATACATATTTATGCATTTAATTAATAAAAGAAAAAAAATATATTTTTGTGTGGTGAAAATTTTCTTGATGAAATCCACCCGCGTACGAATAGTTGATTTGATTTTTAACATAGGCATCGTTGGAGTCAATTTATTTGGTTTTATGATTAAATGTATACTGGATTAAAGATAGGTACCTACCAATTTCCGCATAGTTTTAAATATAAAATAGAACAGTATTTACATTTATTTTTGATGAAAATATATGCATATTTTCTTCTTCTTTTAAAAACTTACTTACGTAGATTATAAGCAGATTGTATGTACAGTCAAGGGCATTAATATATAAACACTTCTCCATACTGATCCCTTACAAATGCGTCTATATATTAATTAATGCACTCGACTGTACCTAAAATTATTATAAATAAATTCTTTAATCATCCAATCATAAAAATAAGTTCTTAATATCGACTCCACTGGCGCCGATCTATTTGCCGCCAACTATCCATACGCTAGCAATGGCACTGGTTATTATTTTTTGGCATTATCTTCCAGATTCGTGTTACCCAGGTTCTACTGCAAAATGTCGCTCAATTAGCATATAATGCTTGTAGCGGCTCAAGTACATTCCAACATGGCTGCGCAAACATTTTAAAATAAAACGATTCGAATTAACAACGTTCTTCAAAACCGGTACGTGTTTTAAACGAAATGTACTTTTATTTAAATAGCCTGGGGCCTTTTTCAGTATAGTAATTTATTCCTGAAATTGAACAGTATTTAACAATTCCTTTTGCGTACATTGCGAACAAGTGTACCTATTATATGGCAAAGGGAACGATATCTCATACAATAAAATAATTATGTTAACATCATAAGATAAAGAAGTCTCTACTGTACGGAACAGGGTTATGTTTTCAGAAATGACGAGCTTTTGTCCGAACCTTGGTTATGAAATACAAACTAAATGGTATACTCTATCCAAGAAATCTCGTTATCAACAAAATTTGGTTATCTTTACATCATCATCAGCCTATTGGTCCACTGCTGGACAACGGCCTCTCCTTAGCCTATGTGTATGGACGCATTAGCAGGTCAATGCCCATAATCGCCACGCTGGCGATCGCAGTAATGTGTCCACTATGATGATGCTACTGCCCATCATCAAAATGCGATAAATAAGTGGTCAGTGACACTTCAATCCCTTAGTCGACTCTTACGACACCCACGGAAAGAGTTGGGGTGGTGACAAATGTATTATACTGCCTACACGACTCAGTATCTAAATAATAAAAAACACAACAATTCATATTGAGAAATGTTTATTATTATATTACAAAATGATTGGTACAGTCAGGTGCAAAAATAAGTATCGAAAGAATCCGCTCATAAATATGTTGCATCGTTCTTATTACACAGAATTAAGGTGCGTTTAAACCAAAAGAGCATTCGCTGTTCTAGCGTCCGTTCTAAGAAATCAACCAATCACGTTTTGTGTACCGATCGAATTTCGTAGAGTGGGAGGTTAGAACAGCGAATGCTCTTTTAGTTTAACCGCACCTTGTGCACTAGAACCTATTTTTGAACATTTTTGTGTACACCTTATTTTGTCTTTAACTGTACTCGTACTGGGACCAACATTTATTTAATAACACATGCAATGTTTGTATTTGTTCTGTATTACAATAGCAATGCAATATTTCTCGTTACATTTGTATACAAACATGATTTGTTTGTTCCGGTTATGCGTTATCTAATAGGAATGTGGAACTAGTGAAATTTGTTTCTTCCTCATCATATCAGCCGAAAGAAGTCCACTGCTGAACATAGGCCTCCCCCAACGATTACCACAATGATCGGTCCTACACCATCTGCATCCAGCGGACTCCTGCGACCTTCAGCAGGTCATCAGTCCACCTCCGCGTGGCCTACCCACGCGGGAAAATCAATAACAACAAAATTAATCAATAATCAATAATTATCAACATTATTACGTAATTCACTGCTAACTATAATAAATCAGACAATTGATTCTTCTTCATCATACTCTTCATTCCTGAAGGTCGTGCCTTTCAGACAATTGATTACGTGCAACATAATAAATTGTCTGATTTATTATCATATTACAACAAAATTCAGTTTTTTTATTTCAAATAACTTAGTCTTTCTTATCCAAGCTACTTAGTGCATAAAAGCATTCATTACTATACTGACTTTGTTTTAATCTATAAATCGTGTCCCTATCAGAAAATATAACCTGATCATTCTCATCAAAAACTAAACCATAAGCGTCATCTATTTTAGCCACTCTTTTAACTTTATAATCAGGTTTATCTTCAATATATATACCATCGTTTCCACAGAAATATATATCGCCAAAACCATCTTCGACTATTTGTCGAACTACAAAATTATCAGCCAAAAATATGGAAGTGTAAGATGGATGCTCGATTTTGTACAAAGCGGTTTTGTTAGCTATATAAATGTCGTTTTGTCTGGAAATGTAAAAGTGGTCAACTTCGAAATGATAAGCTTCGGCTACCTTCACGAATTCTGAATCGACATAAACGTAAAGCTTTTGTTCTGGATATCGGATGTAGTAGAAGTTTTTTCTGATCAGCAGCGCCCATATAGACTTTCCTTCTTCGCCAAAAAATTCGGCTGTCCTGGTGACGAAATTATACTTGTATATGCCGTCGTGGCCTCCTAAATACACGTCATCGTTTCCTTGGTCGTAGCCAATGGCAAACCCACCAGGAATTCCGCTGACGTCAGTACACCTCCCGGAATCAACGAAGCAGGAAGTAATTGTAAAGTCTTCGTAACTATCGTTTCGAACGCTGTTACTGAAGAACAGCATTCCAGAGAACTTGTGGAGGAAAAGGTTGTAAGGCTTATGGAAGTTCCTGACGAATGGGACTTTGTCGAAGTAGACGCCACGGAATATGACGCCGTCGCATTTGATGAAATCTCCTTTTACCGCGTTGAAAGTGAAGATGAGGAATATCAAGTACATTATGTATTTCTAGTTTTCCAAGCCTGAAAAAGAGATTGGTTTAATACTAATGATATCATTTATTAATGCTTTCAGCGAGCTCGAAAGATTTCTACTGGATTTTATGAACTTACAGCTTATTTTAATATTGTGTGCTGATATAAATTTCAGCTATGAGCAAGAATGGTTTGAACCGGAGAGTGCTTGAATGCAAAATTTTGTTTAGAAAATGTTTTCTGGAAAGCATAAACATTTACATATAGAATGGTGGCTAAATATATGTTGTGGTTTTAGCAAAAGGGATCCCACATTGTTAGGTGTCCATAAAATTTTGTGTTAGCTTTCTTTTTGACTCGGTACTTTATTTAAGCCAATTGATGTTTTTTTAAAGACACACAGACTACTTATGTCAAATGATATACTCATTAATTAACATATTTCACAAATATACAAACGACGGTTTATTACTAACTGTTATGCATATAATAAAATTATTATATCACTTTCAACAGTCAAGAAATTATTTTACAATCGTAAAATCTCTAGACAGCCTACGAAAATTTGCATTCTATTCGAAATTTGAACTCGTTATACCCTCACAAAGGCGTTTTTCGTTCCTCTACCATCTTGCTGAAGGATAATTCTTTAGCGCATGTTTAAGTGGTTGGAAAACGTCTATGCACTTAGCGGTAATGGAGAAACAGACAGGCATCTAAAATGAACTTTATTTCTATAGCAATAAGACTTTATTCGATAACGAGAGAAAGATGTATAAATTTTTAATAGTAATGCCAGGAAAAAGCAAGGTTGGGTTTCTGAGCTTAAAATATTAAGTTTTGTTACAGTTTCTATGTTTGAGTTTTCTTCATTTAAAATATATGTAATGAATCCTAAAATTTCAAGTTTGCGCTTTAGAAGAAATTAAGGAAATTAAAAAGTCGTTTTAATATTAAATGCGAACCGTAAGATCCGCAAGTAAAATTAATATTATCAAATAATAAAAGAAGAAATCAGTTAATTAGAAATTAGTACCATTATTGAAACACATTTATATGCATAATCGCGATAACATGCGATTCACGTGTATTTTACAATTCACAATGCTATAATAAATGTATAAAACTAAAAGTACGTATGCAATGTGTTTTATAGAAAATATACCTACACTCACAGATGTTTTGCTTAATCTAGATAAAGTGCGTTCAGCTTATATGTACCTGGAAGCATTTATAATTTATTATGAATAATCCGATTTACGTATAATTGACTAATTTTGATGTAGATAAATAATACACCAGATTTATTTTAATGAAATTGAATTATCGATATCACCAATATTCTATTTTGAACGTGATTTGAAGCGTATAGATCAGAAAATTTATTTATGGAACGTTACCCGAAGTTACATTATAAAGAACCTTTTTTTTCAATCTATTTAATTCCATATTAAATTGATTTTTTGTAACATTGAGCTTTTAGTTCAAAGTTTACGACAATTAATGAGAATTATTATTTAAGTCCCATTTACAGTACATTAAATAAATAGATTAGGCTTACCTGTTTGTGCTGTTATAAATAAGTTTATCTCACAAGATTTCTTACGATACTGAACGTCACTATAATCAGCCACTGACTGTTTTGTTAATCGTTATTGTTGTTTGTAATATTACTTGGTATGTTTGTGTGTGTAACATTTGTTTATTGTGTTTGATATAACAATTACAAACATATTCGTTGGAAGTATTTTATTTTTTGTTTAACAGGAAGAGATGAGTAACATACGAATACCTTTAAGATGTTCATGTTACTTTATACTGTTTTTGTTTGTAAAAGGTTATTTTGTTATCTGCTTTAGATACGAGTGATACGACAAGTAAGAAGCCACGTTCGAATAAACATTTTCAAAAAAAGCAATCAAATAGCAAGTCATGAATAATAGCTCCTTTTTATTGATTTAAACTTTCACGATTATCACTCATATTTTAAAGACGAACGACTTATAATATCCTGACGTTTCGGGCATGACGTTATAGGTACCCGTGGTCGCAGCCAGTCTCAACGACCATGCCCGAAACGTCAGGATAAAATTTAACGTAAATTTACACCATTAAGACCCGTTAAAGTTGGTCTTTAAAATGTAAAAGCTCCTTTTTCCTTATTTTCAACAGTTTTTTAAGCACTCTTAAATTTTCTCTTTCGACTCGATATATTTTATATCTATCTCTTTTTTTCGGTAACGGAAGGACAGTGACGTACTTATGTTATAAAGTTTAAATGTTTTAAGTTTGTATTACACCCTGCAGTATGAAAAGATGACCTTCGAATCCTGCGATAAGCAACGATACGGAAAATTAAAATAGTACATTTTGATGCAAGTGCAAAAAAAAAATTTTTCGACGAGGGTGAAAGTTGGAGCCCGAGTGAAACGAGGGCGACAATCACCCACTTAAAAAGAAGTTTTTACACGTGTATCGAACGACTTTTTCATGACAAGTGCCTTAAAAAGAGAAATTAACGCACACGAAACGAGCGCATAGTTTACTTTTCCGCACTATTAGGAAATAGTACATTACGACACAAGTGCGAAAAACATGAAATTCGAAACGAGTAGCGATGTTTTAAAACACGACCGATAGGGAGTATTTTAAATCGACACGAGTTACGAATTTCGTTTTTGCACGTGTCTCGTACGACGTATTTTAGTACAGATAGCTCTCCGAAGTTTTGGACCTGACGTAAAATGACCCACTTCTCGCACTAGAGCCTAAAAAAGGCACCATCTGTACTAAAAAATAGTTTTTCTCACTCTTGCAGCAAAATTTGATTTTCCTCACTAGTTTCAAGCAGCAAAACCGCCATGTTCGAGCCGCTGAGAAGAAATAATTATTTATTACACATCTCAAATATGAAATAACCGCAATGAATATTTGCACCACCCTGCTAGTTGAATTAATACATTGTCATATGTAACCATATCATAGAACTAATTTAACTCCAGTTAGTTTTAGTGGTTAACAAACATGACCAACGAATTGATCAGTTTTGTGGTTTTCCTACTTGTGCACGATAGATGGAGCATATTATGTAGAATAGATAGTTTTTTTTATGTGACGAAGGTAGACAACTGAGCTCTCAGCCCACCTGATGGGAAGCGGGAACTGAGGCCCATGGACATAGTGACCAAAAAATCGCCTATGCGCTGCCTACCCTGAGGACTTAGATGGATTGCCTCTATGCCAGTAATTACACCGGCTATCTTAACCCCAAACCGGAACGCAGTACTATTTTAGCGGCAGGTTAACGGGTAAGACAGTGGTAGCTAATAGCTATCTGGGCGGACCCTGCATGAGGTCCTACCACCAGCAAAAAGAATACATTGATTTAGCATAGTGCCAGACTAGTAGTAGAAACTCCAGTCAGGATTGCCGCCTGGTGACGGCATCGGCAGTGAGAATACATTTGTTACCACCGTAACTCTTACCGTGGGTGTCGTAAGAGTCGACTAAGGGATTGAAGTGTCACTGCCATGCGGTTATTGAAGATTGATAGGCAACAGCATCATCATAGTGGACTCACTACTGTAATCGCCAACCCGCTTACCCAGTGATTATGGGCATTACGTCCTTAGACGTTAGTACGTATAGGTAATGGAGGATAGGGTGTAGAAAACAATAAACATGTAAAGAAATCCTAAAAACTTGTATTATTTTATAATCACGCACTTTTAGAACACAACATTGGTTTTATTGCCAACTTATAACCGAACATGTGATCCGAGGCTTTCCCACTTAACGGCCGAGGTGTGTATATTATTTTTCTGCTCAACGGAGCCTGCAGGCGACAACTCAGTTTAGCGCAGCGGCCGGGAAAGTGCTGTTTGCTGGCCGGAGGGCAGAAAATAATGTTTTGTTGAAGAAAATAGCAAACCAAACTTACACATTGCTACCTTGCCTTCTGCGTCACTAATACTACTTCTAGTGGAGGTGGTCTATATTACAGCCGTTTTAATTACGGATACCGCTGGTCGCTCGGTATGCGGTCGAGTCATATACAGGGTGCTTCAGGGTACTAATCGAACATGCTGTGAATAAAATTACTGACGTATCAGATTTTTCCATCGGAAAAATAGAAAAACCAGTATACAACGTTCTTAAGTTTTAAGGTATCAACATCATCATCAGCCTATCTCAGTCCACTGCAGGGGGCCTATTTCTCAAAAGCTTGTGATCTAATTAATAGTGTTAAAAACAGACTTCGCCACTTGTATTATAAATAAGTTACAAGCGTTCGAGAAACGGGCCTCTGGATGTAAGCCTCTCCTATTGAACTACGCTTATGGACGTATTAGGAGGTAAATGCCCATAATCGCCACGCGGGTTAAGCGGATTGGCGATTGCAGTAGTGTGTTCACTATGATAACCCTACTGCTGCCCATCATCAACATTATAATAATGAAAAAATTGGTCAGTGACACTTTAATCCCTTAATCGACTCTTACGACACTTGAACAACTTGGAAGAGTTCGGGTGGTGACAACGAGGCGAATAGGTAAGGTAGGAATAGGAAACTAAAGAACTGTAAAGCCTGCAAGTTTTAAAGTGTTCCAATTATGGTGTTAAACAAAGTTGAATATCTGCAATAAGTTAAGTGTCGGTCAAGGTGCTTTTAGACCAAACAGCATTCGCTCATTCTATCCCCCACTCTACGAAATCAACGAATTATAACTAACGTGAGACTTAAACATATTAAAATATTATCGAATTTACTTACTCACGTATTTAAGTCGATGATTGCTCGACATGTTTCGACCCATTAAGAGGGTCCTGGTCCTGAGGTTCAGGGTTCAAATCCGAGCGAGGGCATTATTTGTATATTTATTTATCACAATTATTTGTCGTGGCTGTCAAGTAATAGGAGAGGCCTTTGCCCAGAAAGGGACTGATTATAGACTGAGACACTCAAGTTTATTTTGGTGGGTTTTCTTTATTTAATTAATGGCCGATTTTTAATAAAGACTGATTTAAAGCAGCTAATTCATTCTAAAAGCGATATCGCTCTCCCGATTATTAGAAAACTTGCATTACTATTGAATATGCAAATCCTAACCTAACGGCTACGTGTGCAAATATGGCGCAAGTAATACACTTTAGCGAGGGCATCTCTGCCCTCGTAGCGTAGCCTGCGAGATATCCCTTTCCAACCGAAAGGTCAGGATTTGCTAACTCAATAATGAACTCTATTGACTTTTTTTATAATTGAAAATTAACTGAAATTAACTGAAAACCGGGTTGATACGATCGTGATAGTTAACTATCACGATCGTATCAACCCGGGTGTAAAGGGATATAGCTAAAATCGATAATTTCGATCGTGCCGTGTGGTGACGGCACGGCAGTAAGAATACATTTGTCCTCAACTCCTCCTGCGGGTGTCGTAAGAGTCGACTAAGGGATTGAAGTGTCACTGACCATTCTACAAGATTGATGATGGCAGCGTCATCATAGTGGACACATTACTGCGATCGCCAATCCGCTTGCCCAGCGTGGCGATTACGGGCATTTACCTCCTAATGCGTCTATACGCATAGTTAATAGGCGAGGCCTACGTCCAGCAGTGGACTAACATAGGCTGATGATGATGATGATGATAATTTCGAACAAACCGGTGGGCGTGGTATTGATTGAGTTATTCGTCCATTTGTTGTGCGCATGCTTCATACAAACTTAAGACTTACATATTTTTCTCATGAATGACAGTGTCAGAACTGGACCAAATTAATATCGGAGAGATCGGTTAACATCAGTCAGATTAAAAAAAAAGAATCTTCAAAATCGGCTCACTCAGTCGGAAACATTAAAAAACATGCAGTCCAATGATATTTAAGTTATTTTAGATTTGATGGAACTAGGTAACTCCTTTTTTTGAAGTCGGCTGATAAATAAAATGGAGAAATTTCGTAGCTTTGGTACCAAATTCCTTTCAATATTACAACACCACAATCGTTGCAAAGTCTAAGCTGCATCTTGAATTCAACCTATTTGAATTTGAAATTCGAGTTCAAATTTAGTTCCAACCGCCGCCGCTGGCGCTAGTATCTCGCGCCACAGAGTAATTGCCTCGGAAGGTAGTTAGTAGCATTAGCATTTCATACAGAATGCTAAATTAGAAGCGATGGTGAAGCGATGCTCCATTTTGTTGAGTCTGCGGTGACAGTAGCACAGGTGGTAATTATGTGCTAATTGAAAATTAGGGCATAAAACATATATATGACGGAACAGCGGAGCTAAGGGGGCTAGGATTTTAGTTACCTGCCTCCCAGCCACTCGTCACTAACAGTACTCAGAATACTGCATCTACGCATCCACGCACTAGTAGAAAACGAATGGAGAGCTCCAAGCCCGCGTCCATGCATAGATGCATACTCCATAGAAATAACTTCCTTCGTAAGAATGTAAACCCTTCACACAACAAGGCAAGAGTGAATCGTTCAATGTCTAACGCGAGAATGAATTGATGAACACTGCAGTAGTGACCTTTTATACTGTCAGGTAACCAGCCACCTGCTCATAGGTGGGTAGATCCCAAACTGATTTATCATCTACCTGCATGGATCAAGCAAAGACCACTCCAAGCAAAACATTGCTTATCGTTTTCTAGATTTTGTAACTTATGTCTCCGACATATATTTAAATATTTAGCTAACGGGTTACTCACGTAATTTAAGTCGATAATTGCTCGACATGTTTCGATCCATTTAGAGGATCCTCATCATGGGAGTACCCGCAACCAAAGCCCGAGTTGTACTGAAACATGTCGAGCAATTATCGACTTAAATTACTTGAGTAACCCTAAATATTTAAATATGTTTGAGGCTCACGTTAGTTAAAACCATAAAACATCTATCCAATTTTTTAAAAACTATGTTATGTTCGCCGTGTGGTGACAGCAGTAATAATACATTTGTCACCACCCTAACTCTTCCCATGGGTGTCGTAAGAATCGGCTAAGGGATTGAATTATCACTGACCATTCTATAAGATTGATGATGGGCAGCAGCGTCATCATAGTAGACACATTACTGCGATCACCAATCCGTTTACCAGCGTGGCGATTATGGGCATTTACCTCCTAATGCGTCTATAATACGTATAGTTTTAAAGAGAGTCCAAAGGCATGAAACAGAGGTGTGGTGGTACTGGTCTTCAAAAAATGCCAGTGATGACATACGGTACTGAAACGTGGCCGCTTACAATAGGCCTCATAAGAAGGCTCAAAATCACCCAAAGGGTAATGGAGAGGGCTATGCTAGGAGTCTCTCTGCGTGATCGGAATAAAAATGAGACCATCCGCAGCAGAACCAAAGTAACCGAAGGCCTATGTTCAGCAGTGGACGTGTTTCGGCTGATATGATGATGATGATGACCATGATAAGGGAGGCTTACGTCCAGCTGAGATAGGCTGATGACGTGGACGCGGAAGCGTTTTTATCTACCACTAGCTACTTATGGTACCTCTGTCTCTTAATTTCTGCCATTTGCTACACTGCTATGACGAGATTGGTGGGTAAAATTGATGGGTAAAGGGTTTCAAAGGAGAATTCCAGAAAGAAACCTCCATGCAAATTTTGGCGCCAAGTTGACATAGGTTTTCTTTCTGAGAATCCGCATAGCGTCATAGTGTAGGTACCTGAGAGTGATTTGTGTAATGATAATTCGGTATACTTATTTACAGTCAAGTGCAAAAATAAGTATCGAAAGAATCCGTTCATAAATATGTTACGACGTTCTTATTACACAGAATTAGAGTGCACTGGGACATATTTTTGAACGTTTTTGTATGCCCCTTATTTTGTCTTCGACTGTACCATTTCAAATTGTAAAAAAAGCATTGCTTTATTGCCCAAGATTTAATTAGAGGTTGATTTTTTTAGTGTTTTTTGAGGATGCTCTAGATGGATAGAAACATGATAATATGCGTGAGTTGTTCTAAAAATTCGAGTACGAGTGGAATAAAATAAACAAGAAAATCGGGCCGTTCTGTTATAAAAGTACATTTATTCCTTTTTGAAGGAAGCATGAAAGCTGTTAGTGGTATAGGAGGAATAAAAAAATAAAATAAGTCAGTTAAGAGCATGTCAGATCATGTTCAGTATAGAGTTCTGTACTTAGAGTTTTTCCCGAAAAATGTAATACAGATTCTATAGAGCAACTCAAATTGTTTTATTAAATATAAATGGAATTTGAACACACGTCCTCAGCTGTCGCGGCTGATGCCTAAACCACTCGGCCATTCCAGCTGAGCTGAAACTGAGGAATTGACAACTGCGTTTGGTAAGCTTCGGCATTTTTTCTTTGGTGTATGAAATTACATTGCATTTGCCGTGTGGTGACGGCAGTAAGAATACATTTGTTACCACCCCAACTCCTCCTGCGGGTGTCGTAAGAGTCGACTAAGGGATTGAAGTGTCACTGACCATTCTACAAGATTATTTATTTATTTATTTAAAACTTTATTGCACAAAAGGAAAAAAATGTACAAAAGGCGGACTTAATGCTATGAAGCATTCTCTACCAGTCAACCTTCGGGCAAAGCAGAGAACATGTAGGCGGTGCAAGAAACAGAACAAAGCGGGTAACAGAAGATTAATGATGGGCAGCAGCGTCATCATAGTGGACACACTACTAGGATCGCCTATCCGCTTGCCCAGCGTTGCGATTATGAGCATTTACCTCCTAATGCGTCTATACGCATAGTTAATAGGAGAGGTTTACGTCCAGCAGTGGACTAACATAGGCTGATGATGATGATGCTATGAAATTAACCGCGTACACACGGACAGACATGGCAAAACTAGAAAGATTCATACTTCACTATGAAACCCAAAAAAATACATTCGCTGTTTCCATTTGCAGCAGCACAAAACAAAACAATCAAACTGACCTGAAATTTAATACTGTAAACTAGAAACTTAAAACCTAAATTACTTGGAAAAAACAGTAGTTTTAACTGGACTCGCTTTCAAACAACGTTATATTTTTAACAAGAATATTTTTAAAACAGCGCAAAGGGGAATAAAGAGGAATTTAATTCAAATGCAGTTTTAGAGGAAACACGGCATGTGGCTAATTGGGTTAAATAATTTAATGTATTAGTTTAAGAGCGTTATGTCATGAGCGGTAGCGGAGAAGAGAGCGGAATATTAGGTTTTGTTTACTTATTGAAAATAATAGCAAGAGTTGACTCGTAGCCAACCAAGTCGCTCAAGATTTATATGATTAAGGCAATTTCATAAAGGTGTTCCAGTAGTATACCAGAAATCCAACAGAGAAACCGTGTTATTGACACTATAACGACGTGGGACATAAATTGTTCTCCTTCTTCATATTTCTCATGTCTTTATCAGGAATCCTAATTTAGACGGTTGAGCGACAGCTGCCTGTCTAAAATTAAATATAATAAACGATATTGATTATAAATTTATAGTAAATTACTTTTTTTTTCAATTTAAATTTAGTGAAATAAGTTTAAGTAGCTTTTTTCAGATTTTTGTTAGGTGTTATATACTAGTACAATAACACGATTACATTCAATATTCGTAGCCATCTTTTTATCATTGCATTTATTATTACAATTCAATATAAAACTCTTGCACACCTCATAAAATTAAAAACATCAGAAAATAACAATCTTTAAAGTAGGAAATAACTTTATTTATTCAGTCCGCTAAAGCTTATGCCTCGCTCCATACAACTTGCATCCTGACAACTTAATATAATGTGCGATATATTAACTAAATAACTAAATTAGTTGTCCAACGCGAACTCCTAATTGCAATTATTCGTTGGTTTATTCGCTACACGGGTTAAATAGAACCTAGGGTTAAAGCTTTGTCCAGACCTGACTGTGTATAGGTATTTAGAAATAAAATATCTTGTTGTTATTATTATCATATATTATTTCAATTTCATGTTTTAGTTTTTTTTTAATGCATGTTATGTACCATGACTGTTTGAAAAAACAAGTCCCGCCAAGTTTCTTACCGGTTCTTCTCGGGGTCAGTGGTGTAGGGTTAGAACCGGAAGTAGTTTTAATACTTAGACCATTCGAAAGAGTTTGTTGCTATTCCAATTAGAATAAATAATTAATAATTATTTGACTTTGAATACGTATATAATACAGAATGTTCCACTGCTGAACATAGGCCTCCCTTTTGGACCTCCGTATACACCGATTGAAAGAGACTTACATCTAGCGTCTCATAAATAAAATAAATGTCTTGCGACATCTTAAGGTGCATTTAGACCAAACGAGCATTCGCTCATTCTATCCCCCACTCTACAAAATCAACGAATATCGACGAATCGCGTTTTGTGTAACGAACGAATTTCGTAGAGTGGGGGATAGAATGAGCGAATGCGCGTTTGGTCTAAATGCACCTTTACACAAATAGATTTAGTCCCACGGCAAGCCCAATTGAGGCTTGTGGTGTGTGTGGGTACCAAGCGACGGCGTATGAATAATAGATAATTACATGTAGATAGGTACTGAAATACATAGACATCTATGACCTAATTGTCCAACGAACAAAATGTTTGTGATAAATAAATTACACAAATAATGCCCCCGCCGGATTCAAACCAGGAACCTCCTGCTTCGTAAGCAGGGTCACTACGAACTAAGCAACAGGCAACAAATCTTCATAAGGTCGTCTGTCCATCTTGCGTGCTGCAGTGTTATTCACTAAGGAAACCGCCTTGCTGTCAGCGCTGTGTCAGCGCTGCAGCAGCGTCGAGCCTAAAAATGGTATTCACTAATGTACTTTAAACGACACTAGTGCTCGCAGACTGGTGGAACTACAATGCGTCGAGAGTTTGACGTTTAATGTACGAACTCGTAACGTACGTCGTATTCTCTAACGAAAAACAGCCACGAACTCGCCCACAACCTCGCTCACAGCCTCAATTCCTAATGTCAAATAAAACAGCTATGATTTTAGACAAGGCTGTCTCGACGTCGAGCTCGTTGACGAACGCAGCGTCGAATGTGTGAATAAGAGAATAGCATAGCAGACATCCTATGGTGCCTTTACCAAACCGTGGTCTCCACTGAAGCACTTTGCAACCCAAAACGCTCAGAAATAAAAATTACAAAACGTGCACGCTCAAATGAGGTTACATCATTAACCTGCTCCAACCACATTTGAACAGGAAATCATAACGAAGTTCTACATGATGGCTTAATTAGCTAACTTTAGGAACTTCCGGTTACATACCTAATTAGTATGATCATATTCCGCTTATAAATTATGTGAAACCAAAATCTAGTTCGGTTTAACGTTTAACAATGTCTATTTCATATTTACATTTTCGATAACATGTTTGAACAGCATGTTTGAGAGCAAGTATGCTTTTGAAAAAGCTGTGCGTTGTTTCTTTTCTGGCAGCTCCAAGAATGATCAGGTGGCTTATGATGGTCCCGTTTTATCTATTTATCGTGCTACGCATCACTTTCGCACGTATATATTTGTTAGAACCTGACGGCAACAACGACAAACGATTAAACACGGTACCATCATAAGCCTGCTGGCCCCAATTTCACCACATTGACAAGTGCTAACTACAATTGTAAATTTACTGTTTCTCCAATCTGAGGCGTCTGTAGGCTACAGTTACCGTTTGCCATCGGAAGGGCCGTGCGTTTGTTTGCCACCAACATAAAATGTTGTGCAGGAACTTTAATAAATCTGCAGCAAATAGTTACTTTTTTGCGAAGCAAAATTACAATAAAGTTGTCACAAAAAACACGACAATTGTAGCGAAATTCCGACATTTGCCGAACCTCGTGTCAAGATTGAATGAGAATTGTACTTAAACATTGTGACAATTGTCACGGGTTTCGGAAAATAAAAATTATTTTATTAACCATTCAATAACATTATTAGTAATGTGGATGTACTATAGGTACATTGGAACAAGTAATGCTAAATCTTCCAAATGATCATTTGATTGAATATGAATGTATTTTTGTTTTGAAGTTTTGTTTAGAGGATTTCAAAAAAATAATTCCTGTTTTAAAAAAACCGGTCAGAATAAAAATATACCATATCATACTCTGCTACTTTTATACCGAACCACTCTTTATTTCAATATTTAAGTATCAAATGGGTAACTCACGTAGGTAACTTACGTCGTTAATTGCTCGATATGTTTCGATCTATTTAGATCCATGGATTCGTGATGAGGATCCTCTAAATTGATCGAAACATGTCGAGCAATTATCGACTTAAATTACGTGAGTAACCCGTTTGATAAATATTTAAAAAACATCATAGTTTTATATGCATAGTATTGCATAGTGACGGAATGTCAAATGAAATTTAAAAAGAGCACTTTGCCGGCCTAGGCCTTCAAGATTTGCATTAAATTCCATTAACATCTTGTCCTAGCTGCACCTGAAACGTCATACTTTGCAGCCTATTATAAGGAACATAACAACAATATTTCATTGCATGTTTGAGGAAATTTCATTAAAATACTGAATACAAATCAAGTTCTTCGGTTACCGTAAAAGTAATGATAATAATTTGCATTAGAAACATTAATTTCCCCCGCTTCAGGATTTCTTCTCAAAATCATCTAAATGTGGTTCTCGTTTTACCATTGTTTTCTTTGTTAAACCTATAATTTGCACAATTGTTCTTCGTAAAGTTGGCTGTTCATGATAAAAATATTTCAATATTATTTTGTTCAGGTTGCTTGATTTCCATACTTACAAGAAAATCTTTTTGTTTTCTTTATTAGTCACTTTCTGTCGGTACTACGAGTATATAAAAATAGTGCCTGATAAGAACAATTTTGTTTTACGCAAAAAAACGTGTTTACAAATATTATAAAGCATAGAGTAGCGCATACTTTAATATAATTACTACTTTTACTGTTTATGATGACTTAATAAAATACAATTGGTTTTTAACATAATTATGGGACATGTTTCACTGATCGACTTGGTCCCACGGTAAGCTCAATTAAGGCTTGTGATAATATGGGTACCAAGCGCCGAAGTACTCTTAATACTGTAGATAGAAAATTTAACTCAAAGAAGACATTCCTGTATTTTTAAAAGAAACAAAACTGTATTCAAAGATTTTTAGAAAATCGCTTGTCGCATCCGGTAATCGAACCGACTAAAATCTTAAAAGTTGCACCCTGTACTTTTATTGCATCGATCCTTAGGATCAATAATTATAAGGATGAAATCTCTCTAACAAACTTTATAAATTAAATGAAAGGAATACAACGAATGGGTCCGGAGGTACCCCAAACAGACGTTTGATAAATCATCATCATATTAGCCGAATGACGTTCACTGCTGAACATAGGCCTCCCCCAAAGATTGCCACAATGACCGGTCCTGCGCCACCCGTATCCAGCGGACTCCTGCGACCTTGACCAGGTCATCAGTCCACCTTGTGGGGGGCCTACCCACGCTGCTCCTTCCGGTACGAGGCTGCCACTTCAGTTTAGCGATTCGGAGAGCTATTTCGGTTACTTTGGTTCTGCTGCGGATGGTCTCATTTTTAATCCGATCACGCAGAGAGACTCCTAGCATAGCCCTCTCCATTGCCCTTTGGGTGACTTTGAGCCTTCTTATGAGGCCCATTGTAAGCGGCCACGTTTCAGTACCGTATGTCATCACTGGCAACACACACTGATTAAAGACTTTCGTCTTGAAACACTGCGGAATACCTATTGGACGAAAATATGTGTCGTAGCTTCCCGAACGCTGCCCAACCGAGTCGTTTTCGACGATTGACCTCTTTCTCGAAGTTGGACCTACCTAACTGGACAGTTTGTCCTAGGTATATTATGGTTATGCCTAGGTATATACATATATGGTTATGGATAAATAATTGATTGTATCTGTACTCTTACAAAGTTTAAACTTTTGGAAGCGCTATCTAAAGGGTTATTCCTTTTTCTGCCAATACCCAAACTAGATAAGCTAACTTTCGAATAGATATCCGAAGAGCAACAAATATCAATAAATCTTCGGATTGTAATCAGAACCCTTAAGTTTCATAGTTACGCGTCTAAACAGCTATTTACCTCTTAAGGCCCAAGGTCCTTCCTATAGTAATAATTAACTTGGTCATTCAGACCCAACTTCTTCAACGGCTGTATAGTCATAGCTATGGGTCGGAACTATGGATGCAAAACTTTAAAATGGACATTATGGGCACACTTTAGCCAAGAAAAATACGAATATTATTGAAATCGTACGATGTTGGTCCCATACTGAAAATTCATCGTAATGGTTGGTAGACTCGGTCAGTAGCGGGATGGAACGTCGTCCCTTTCCACCCTGTATAATGGGATAATTATGATATGGAAGTAGATAAAACATATTAAGCGATCTCTTATACCAGTATGATCGGAATAGTTTGTGATAAAAGTCTCCTTCGTTTGTAGCGTTAAATTAATACTTATTATTATATTCTATCTGTTATTACAAAGTTGTGCTTGGTAGTTATTGGAATGTGAATTTAATATTATTTAACGAAACTATGTTAGCTATAAGTGAAATAATTCACAATCTGTTACCTAGCGTATAAACAAATAAATAAATATCTCTTTGTGAACAAAAAACTTATACACAAATTCGTAAGCATGCTAAAAATTACAACAGTATATTTGACTGTAGCTTTAAATATTGAAAATAACTTACATTTTATTAAATAATATTCTTCAAGTTACACAAATAGCGAGCCTTATTTATTCATCGCAAAGCTCCGTCACAACAAAACAAAATTCCTTCGTCGTTTCTTTTGTATCCATAATGAAGACGCGGTCAACTTTGTTGCTAAAAACTTATTACAAACAAACCTATTTAGATAAATACATAGAAAATTGACTCGCGTACCATTTTTGACTTTGTCACAGTGACAATATGAAAGTCGCTAGGACCCTCATAATGTCACTATGACAAAGTACGAATACACACATGGCACCTACACTACATGGCATGCTAAGTAATTTCAATATTTGTCAGCTGTTAATACTTGAAAACGATTGCTAATAATGCGTACTACAAGTATTGTCCATTTTCTTAAGGGCGTTTTTATGTGACGAAGGTAGACAACTGAGCTCTCAGGCCACCTGATGGAAAGCAGGAACTGAGGCCCATACATAGTGACCAAAAAATCGCCTATGCGCTACCTACCCTGAGGACTTAGATGGATTGCCTATCTATGCCAGTAATTACACCGGTTTTCTTACCCCCAAAACGATACACAGCAGTGCAAACACTGCTATTTAGCGGCAGGTTAACGGGTAAGACGGTGGTAGCTATCCGGGCGGACCCTGCACGAGGTCCTACCACCAGCAAACCACCAGCAGCGTGAATGGTAATACACTGTATAATGTCCTCGCCGAGATTTGAATCCGAAACCTCTTTTTTGTAGGCATCTATTAACGCCAAGATGAAAAGATTATCCGAACACTGATAAGACTCACATTTCACTCGAAACCCGATTTAATAAGAATCTAAGCAATAAAACTTCCAGCTGTAATGACCTTTGCGTTCAATCGATTAATATAAAGTGACAACCCTAGAGAAGTACTTTGATGGGAATCTCACCCTTATCCTCAAGACTATAGAGGCTATAATAGCTTGGAATTGCGTTAATTTGGCACGGGCATCATTCATTGCGTCGCCTAAAAGGGTCGTCAATGATATTAGAGTCAGGTGGGTCGTGTCTAATTAGGGGAGAGTGAGGGAGACAAAAATTGGACGAGAAATGTTCCTTGCTTTTCTTTGCCGTTTTATCAGGACTGATATATTAGTTCTTTTTCTGTTTTTGATTGTTTGCTTGGCATGTTTATTTGTCAGCCTTCGTAGCCTAGTTGCTAGTGAGTGACCTTGCTTGCGAATGGAGGTTCCGGGTTCGAATCCTGGCGTGGGCATTTATTTGTGCGTTTGCACACATATAAATTTGCTTGTACTATCATGGTAATCGTGAGACATAATTTCTATAAATATAATTAAACGGTTAAACTCACGTGTATTGACCCCCTTATTCATAAACGTTTGTTAACTTAAGAAGCCGCTTATAATTGTTTGTCTCTTTCGGTCTTAACAATGTGTCCATAAGAGCAAAAGGGACAAACGATTATTATCGCCTTGTTAAGTTAACAAACGTTTATGAATAAGGGGGTTAGTCACTACCTAGGTATCCATTATCAAGCACTGATAATGCATCACAGTGCTTGATAATGGAGACCTAGGCTCCCCAAAACATGTCGCGCGTAATGACATACACCTGAGTTGAACCGTTTAATTATAGTTACACCTTGACCTTAGCATAAATTTTGTATAGAAAACAGATATATTTGCAGAATATTTAAAGATACAGCAAACACATCGAATCTACGAATAAATACATAATGCCTAAACCTTCGTTAGGTAATATATGGATTCCCGACCTGGATAATAATGTTTACTTTCCAAAGTAGTTGAAACAATTGTATTATTGTTACTAACACTAACAATACTGTAATATTATTTCAGGTTTCTCTAAAATACAGTCAGAACAATATTATGTAGTTCGCTACAATATTTTCTTACTAAATAAATTCTTGCGCTACTAAAGTCGAAATTACTAAAACCCATACCATGTGTTTTCGACCACACTCCCATTTCTCGAATAATGCAAAAATAATATAATAGCTTAAGTAAAGTAAAGTTCTAAATGTCTCAATGTGATACTTT
>JALPQI010010876.1:0-46323 GCA_025490895.1 Thaumatotibia leucotreta
TACTACGGAACTCTTAACCGTAAGAACTAAAACCAAACGAGGTGAAAAATGATGATAAAATGACGCTTCCATACATTTGGGGTCTCGTATATGTACTCTACTGCCGTGCAATTCCTAAACCACAGTAACTGCCAATTTTCCGATTTTCAGTTTATTGGTGATCTATAATCAGCAAATCAAACCGCATAATCCCAATCGATCGGTTTTCAATTTGGAAAACTGGAACATGGAAACTCGAAATCCCAAAAGCAGTAAGTGACTAGTTTTTCCTGTACAATGCAATATAAAGCGCAGTAAAATGGTCTACGGCTACGGTTTTTGGGCTGATACTGACTAAAACGCATTACAGGTGTAGATTTTTATGATTTTTAGCATGTAAACTGATAGTATCTCGTTTATAAAGAAACTAATTAAAACACAGTATAATTTTTTTATGCTAAAAGTGTTGTACTGCGTTTCCAGTTTCATAAATTAATAAGCAAAATTACTAGTTAAGACGCAGTAGGAATAAAATAACGATATTTACAGCGGTACGCTACCTTTCAAATAAGTATCGTATTGCCATCTAAACTGCAGTAACAAGTTCATTAATGTACACATTATGCTGTATGATGTATTACTTTCAATAGCAATAATACTAGCTAAAGGACAGTAGCACCCCA
This sequence comes from Thaumatotibia leucotreta, assembly GCA_025490895.1. Lineage (NCBI taxonomy): Eukaryota > Metazoa > Arthropoda > Insecta > Lepidoptera > Tortricidae > Thaumatotibia > Thaumatotibia leucotreta. The sequence continues at coordinate 663 of JALPQI010010876.1, forward strand.
AGGGGCTGCAGTTTAGGCAGTATTTTTATGTTTTTTGACTATTTTAACTGCATTTGGACGTTTATTTTAAGTGGTAAATTCGAGTTAGTTCCATCTCGGACGTTCAGTCCTTGAAGAGAGCTTATAGTGATATCGTTAGAACATCCTGTTTAAGGTAGTAAAATAATTCTTGACCTATTTACAATTTAAAACAACCAAGGTGTCGTCTGTTGATAAACGAATAAAAACTTATATATTTAAACACATAAAGGTATTATTACCTAATTATTAGGTTCTTAAAAGACAAAAAATAACCTTCTCTTTAGTTTGTCTACATTTAATTTTGCTATGCGATTTATGGTTCATAGGCGGCGGTATCATCTTATTAAGTAATGCTTTGCCAACAAATATCATCGTTGTGTCATAATATTGTTACATTTTTTCTTGATTGCGGTACCTCGCCGTAACGTATGAAGTAGATTATACATATGAATTATACGAATACCGCCAATACCGGTCAATAATCGAGTATTTTGAAATTTGTATATACCTGTTTTGGGATTTTTAAGATTGCTACATACTTATTGGTTTAAGTTTCTTATACGGTAATTTCAGATGCATTTAACAAATTTATTTATGTTAGTTTAAATTCAAAGCTAAACAAAAAATATAAAAGTAAATTCTTAATCATTTCTTTAATGAATTGCTACATAAAATATACAAGTTGTTATTAAATTAGTCACGGATATTTAAGGGACGTTAATTAACATCAAAACAGTTAACTTTCACAAGAAATAAAAAAACATGTTTTTTTTGTGTTCATTTACCGAACAAAAAAGAATTAATCATCCCCTATGTAATATCAATATGTCATGTCAAGGTGTTTATTTAACACTGTCTGTCATGCCACGTCAATAGTAGTTTTTCTTAAAATGTTATTATGATTCGGCGGCAATACTGTAAGTAGGTAGATTATTAAAGGCCTCCACGAACCAGCCGGCGATTCTAGAATAATGACTTTTCACTAAAGAGGTTTCGTTTAATTATCTTATTAACAGGGTGTTTTAACGAAGAAAATTTGTTTCATAGTTTTCTCCAAAAAAACATAACAAAACCTATAATGTATCATACATAAATATACTCCAGGAGCGGAGTACTATTGTAGTAATAGGTCATAATTAATGACAATTTATTATCTTATAGGGTTTTGTATTATAATATACAGTATTATAAAGACTTTTTGATTTACAAGTGACACAAATACGTAAGAAATTATATTAATTGAAATTAATCGTAGAAGTGCTACGTCATAATCAGCCGTGACCTAACTCATTGAAATCATTGTAAGGCTAAATATATTGTGCCATTTGCTATGATTACAACCGATGATGGTACCTGAAGTTGATTGTTATTTCATTGCTTAAGAAAATGTGGTAATAAGCCTTAATTTTTGTCAAATTTTTGTATTACTGACGACAAATCCTTAAATAAACTGCGTTTTCCAAGTAACTTTTAAATCCTTTTTGACTTCTTTCTGTTTCACACATTGGTATGAAACTTGATAAGCGTGTTTGAATTTCTTAATAATAAAGTTATGATATACTGTTACAAAGTTTTGTTGTATTTTAATTACTTTATTTAAAAAAAAACTATATTTTACTGTTGTGAATGAAGTTCGTAGCAGGAAAATTCAATCAAAATACTAGTTAAATTACAGTATACTAGTCCCTTTTACTGCAGTTTAACCTGTAAAATGCCGCCTATCTCTATAAAGCACGCAAAATTTGTGCAGTAAGTGATTATTTTACTGTGTCTTAATTAGTAATTGTTATATTTTTCCCTGTTTTTAAAAGCGCAGTACAAACACAGAATTTCGAAAAAACCACATATTTAATTTTAGAAAAAGCAGAAGCATGTATTTTTTAATTTATCATATTGTATGATTGAAATACTTTATTTTGCACTAAAAAAAATCTCATTAACTATCAAATCTTGGAAAATATATTACTTTAAAACCGTTTTTTGCTATTATATCAAAATCGACTTTAGTCAGTTACTGTGTTTTAGGAATTGCACGGCAGTCTACCTCGTATGCCGAAGGTTAAAAGTAGATGTCTTCAATGTAAATGATCAAGTTAGCTTAAAAACTTCCCTACACCTCAACCACTTTTCTAACATGTAAACTCTCAAAATAAGTGCAAACTGTGCCCTACTTCCAAAGGGTCAGACGGACCTTGAACGCCAAGTGTACTTATCACCCCACAGACTAAAAAACGACTTAAACACAAGACTTAAGTCTCAGAATTCTGAATTCCGGAAACGTGGCGACAGTTTGAGGTCGGTTGGCATGCTGAATTTAGCTTTATGTGTGGATAGCTAAGGTAGGTTACATTTTGGTTGGTAAGTGAGGTTAGAGAGGTACATTTCGGTCTATTTGGGATTTGGAGTTTAGCTCTGCTCTACGTACCTTAAGTAGAATAATTAGTGTGAAACCACCCAACTATATGCCAAAAGCTTTCAATCGTGGTTTCGTGGTCGAAATTTTAATCAATATGGATGATGATGATGACTGTAGTTAAAATAAATTATTTAACATTATGCACGACATAAAACACGAAGAAATTATTACTAAGATGTAGATTGCAGTAATTTTTGTACATAACTTCTATTTAATAAAGTGAAAAGAACATAAAAGAGTAGGTCATTTGGCAGTACTCAAACGTGAAGTCACTTTTGTGTACATATTTCGTATAAAATTCCATAGTGTTGATTGTTTTGACAGTTCGAAAAAAGATGCTGATTTGACTTGCCAGTCATCATGCCTATTATCTTGCTATAACCTCGTAAAACCCAATGTACATTACAATGTACATAGTTGTTGCAATCCAATTTGAATCTTTCATGAACTAATTAAAGTATAATTTTATAAGCATATTAAAAATAATTCCTACCATTAATAGTACTTACGGACAAAAGGTTATTTATTCCGCTATCAAAATCCTTTTAAACGAACAATGGTATTGAAATCTTCCCAACGCTTGTACAGTACGCATAAAAAGCTATTATATAAATAAAATGAAACGATTAAATTCACGAAGAAATAAAACATGGAATCCGCACGCCATAATAAATTGCCTTTCAAAAACGGTCCCGAATTTTAGTTGACAAGTGTCACCCCCTCCTCAATGCATCACGGTAATTAATTTCAATGTCAACCTATACAGACTTAAACCGCCATTGAAAAAAAGTTGTGATTGGTCCATAAAATTTTTGATTAGCTATATTCTAACATTTGTCAACGATGTTGCGCCGAAATATGCGCGGTGTTAAGAAAAGCGCTATGTCCTGTCCATCTTGGCACAATTGAACAATTGTTTTTGGGGGCATTTTTGAGCTGGCGTTAGACGTCCATGTTATATATGGCCGCAGATACCATTCTTCAGTAGAATAAAAAAAAGTAAATATACCTATTACTACCAAACTTAATAACAATATTGTTAAAAACTTGCATTAGGTATTCCATAATGACGCACTCTCAGACCACAATCTTGGTTTTATTACGACCTTAACATTTTTTCTTGTATGTTAGTTAGTTTTACTTGGCTTTTTCCGCAACTCGACAACCATCGTGCCTTTTTTGCGTGATAGCGAGGTAGCCCTTTTTTTTCGAGCTATTCGCTTACAGAATACAGTGAATTCGTCAAAAAGATTTTTTTTAAATCGGTTTTCATATGCCGCTTGGGACCTTCCTGCTTTGCACTCGGAGATAAGGAATGCACGGCCGGCTGAGTTATATCGTATTTGTTTGTTAGTACCTACTAGCGTAATTTATATTGTAAGTTAAATAAGTTGTTCAAAATTCACTTTTACTGACTACTTTCAGTGATATCTTGCATGTTAAATTTTATTAATTCCACAAAACTGAACTCTGCGAATGAGGTGTCGGTACAAAACCGAATTTAGGGTTTCTCGACGCTTATTTTTAGTTAACTATATGTAATCGAAATGTAACAATGATAAAATAAAATAAATAAATAAAAAATATGTGTCGTCTGAGTCGTATTTTAAGTTGGTATGATAATTGTTGGAAACTCTCCACTTTCTCTGCTAACCGTCCCTACTTCGTACCGACTTCAAAATTGCCTGAAAGTGAATACAATCAGTCTGAGATATTCGCATAAAATCCAATTACAATTGACAGAATACCTGTCAAGTAGGGCGTGGGCGATCTATTCTCCAGTTTTAGGAATCAGTAGGAAACAAAAATGTTACAAATAAAGGAGAAACCACAGAATTAGATTTGGATAGAAGAAACAAGTTCATTCATTTGTATGGCGGCTGAGCGTGTCAGATTTTGTACTGAAGTTGTTACTTGCCTATGATTTCAAATAATAATATGTCTCAGGCCCTTGAGTATTCATATTTTTTTGTGTTGTTGCAATCAATATTACTTAAGGAGGCATTATTAATGTTTTTGTTTACTTCAACTTACAAAATTTGACGCCCGAAAGCTGCAAGCTGCGATTAAAGACGGACAACTCAGTGGATTACACTGAGTTCATTTGACACGCTAAGTAGATACGTTTGCTTGATCTATGGTATATATGACATCTGTGGGACGCCTTATGGCTGAAATGATGATAATGACAATAGTTATTTCGTCTCACGACAGTTGAAATTCGACCTAGGGACCTAGCTGTACAGGAAGGGCAACTTCCGATATGCTAAGTTACATTTTAAAAGAACCCTTTGGTTTTTCGCAAAAAGTCCAAATTACACTGAAACTCAACTTTATAAGCTCTTCTCAAAACACGGCTCGTTGATAAATCGACGTCCGGATATCCGGAATGACGCCATTTGTAAAACAAAATTTCCGGTTTCGGTGATTCATTTTAAATTTAAATTAGCTAGTTGACAGGTTGATGGGTTGTTTACAGGCTTTTTGATAAGTTGACAATCAGCGTCGACTGCAAAAAATGTACATAGTTAACGGCATTTCATCATCATCATCATCATCATGTCAGCCGAAAGACGTCCACTGCTGAACATGCCTCCCCCAAAAATTGCCACATTGACCGGTCCTGTGTGCCACCCGCATCCAGCGGACTCCTGCGACCTTCGCCAGGTCATCAGTCCACCTTGTGGGGGGCCTACCCACGCTGCATCTTCCATTATGTGGCCGCCACTTGAGAAGCTTCCTGCTCCAACGGCCATCGGTTCTACGCGCAATGTGCCCCGCCCACTGCCACTTCAGTTTAGTGATTCGGAGAGCTACTTCAGTTACTTTGGTTCTACTGCGGATGATCTCATTTTTAATCCGATCTCGCAGAGAGACTCCTAGCATAGCCCTCTCCATTGCCCTTTGGGTGACTTTGAGCCTTCTTATGAGGCCCATTGTAAGCGACCACGTTTCAGTCAAAGGCGTTTATTGAAACAAAATTTTACGTCATAATTTTTGTGTTACGAAGTTAAATATTGTGTAATAATAACTAGCAATGTACAAGTTGCAAAACATTCTCAAAACTGCGGGAATATACTCGGAAATTTCCGAGATTCTTCATGAGACTTTAAGAGTAAGTTCTCATTGAGAATGTTTCCATGGGAACTGATTAAAACTGTTATGTGGAATATTGTATTTCACAATTGAGTAAACAAGGCATTGTAAAGCAGGTTAAAAGGCATATATCTAGAACGATTTTGGCATTATTACATTGCTTGTAAAATTTTAATTGCCGAGAATCACAGATGTCATATATACTATAGATCAAGCAAACGTATCCACTTGTACCTATGTATCTTTTAAGATACACTGCCAAGTTAGGAGTTGGGGTGTTGGGGGGTAGTGGGTACGCTCAGGTGTGCGACGCTGAGCTATAGGCCTGCACCCTCAAGTCCATTCATACACGTCCCCGTTGTCTCTGACTCCGCCGCCGCAGGTCAGGGACGAACCTACATCCCAGTAGGTCGTACACCCTGGAAATGCTGGTGGTTAATAACGGGCGTCGCACTCTTTCCATCAACCCCGGACCACCAGTAGCTAAGTATGAGGGCCAAGCTTGGTCTGGCACTCCCACCGACCAGGTATTTCCTCTTCCCTTAATCCCATGATCCAACAAGCCCCCCCTGTCTCCGATCCTCTAGCATGAGACACCGCGCTGATAGGGAGGCCTCATATGTTAAGTATTACTTGACATATTAGACCACGCGCAGCGTGGAGGGTCATGCTAGAGGTTCCAATCCTGTCCCTTGCCCTTCCTCTACATCCCTCCCAACTGTCCCCCTCCCCTCTCCGTCATAACCCGCGAGGACCTAAAAACCCGAGCGAGGTATGACACACCCTAAGTGAGGCTCACGGACGACATAGCTAGTAAATGATTTCGATCTCCTTGCTAGCTACGTTGCCTCGTGATGCCTCCTGGTTCTGCTAAGGGTGTAGGCGACCTTAGCAGACTATAACCGCTTACCTGCGTATGTCCTGCGCAGTTGAACGCCGTCAGCGGGGATGCAGGAGTCCTGCGGGGTTGAGTCAACAGGGGGTCGGGGTTAGTTACCCCCCTAGACAACAAGCCCCGTTCGGTCCGAATTTCTGGCGAAACGGTTGCCCTGTAGCTAGCCACTGCAGGGAACGGACACGCGTCCCGTACGGTCGAGGTGGTACGGTCCGCAGGCGAGATGTGGGGAGGGCGTCCTCTGGGAGGTCGCTGGGGCTCGGCCATGCTGAAGGAGCAAGGGCATGTGGAGCCACTGGGGAAAATAGGATCGATTTTCCCCGGCCACATGTCTGCAGCACCCGATGTCGCGCAGGAGACCCAACTCACCACATCTATACCTCTTGGGTAGTCCTGGTGTCCAAGTGACATCCCCAAAGGTGCGGGCTCCACGGAGGGTGGGAAGCTCGAGAGGTGAAATTTAAAAAACGGAATCATGGCAAACCCAAGATCCCAAACCCCAAGGGAGCCGGAAGGGAAACCGGAAGGCACCCAAACACAAGAGAGGGACGGCGCAGGAAACACTGTACCGAACCTCTCCACACAACACACCACACACCGAGGGGATGGCGCTGTTTCGGCAGTACCCCCCTCTTCATCCACACACCGAGGGGATGGCGCTGTTTCGGCAGTACCCCCCTCTTCATCCACACACCGAGGGGATGGCGCTGTTTCGGCAGTACCCCCCTCTTCATCCACACACCGTGGCGGCACTGCTCCGGCAGGGCCTCCACCACACACATCACACCGTGGCGGCACTGCTCCGGCAAGGCCTCCACCACTGACACCACATCGTGACGGCGCTGCTTCGGCAGTACCCTCTCACCCAACACACCGTGGCGGCGCTGTTTCGACAGTACCGTCACACAAGAAGTCCGCACAGGGTCGACGAGTTACCGGGAAACCGGTAGCGCTAAAACCTGATGCGTCGACTAGACAGATGGCTAGGGCGCAGGCTATAGACCGTACCCAGCCATTATTACCCACACCGGTGATAGCCGACGTTCCCGTTCCGACAGGGGGGCCTGCTCCTCCTATCCTGGAACGGATGCCGACGGTCGAGCCGGTGATTGACCTGACGTCCGAGTTGCTAGACGCTGGTTGGACTTTGCAGAGCGGAGGCAAAAAGGGGCGCAAGGGGAAGTCCGGTAAACGGGCAGAACCAAACACCCCTGCCCAGACCGCTGAAACTGCCAAGAAGCCGCACAAGATGAACAAGAGACAGCGGCGGAAGTACAACCAGCGTAAAGCAGCGCAGGAAACAAGCAACCCAGAGCCTCCACAACACCGGGAGGCCCCCGCACAGCGTAGGGTACAGGCAGCAGCTGGTCCCTCAGCTGCAAGCCATGCCCTCTCTAAAGGGAAAGGGTCAGGCGGTACGACCGAGGGAGGGAGTACCCAAGGGGCTCGCTCCTCTGCTAAAAGGGCACGCCTCGACGAGACTATCTCTCCAAGAGGTGAGCCCAAGAGGCAGAGGACCGGCAACCTTACTGCAACCTCCCACACCGACTACGCAGAGGCGGCGAAGGCTGACCTATTAGTGGCTATCACCACAGCCATCTCGGGTCATCTCAGCCCGCAGCAGTCGGAGGAGGTCCAGCAGCAGCTGCAATCCCTGCTAATGCAGGAAGCTATGCAGCCCAGCAACAGCCACGTAGCAGGGCCGCTCTTTCGGGGAAAACCAACTCTCCTAGACGGCTCCCTGCGGCTATGGTGTAACGACCAGGCTACACTGGCGTGGCTCAGGCGTACTGTGGCTGCCATCACCCTCTCTAAGGGGGAGAAGGTAGTTGTAAAACGCCAGAGCGAGGTGCCGAAACGAGTACGCTGTGGCATCCTGTTCCCGGGTGTCTGGGAAGACTTCCGTGCAGTGGCGCGGACTCTTCGCTACCAGAACCCGTGGGCGGAAATAGACCGCTGGCTACTCCACAGCACTGACGTACAGGGGACGGAAACGTTCGCTGTCGTCAGCGTCCCAGAGACGGTGGTGCAGGCACTCGTGGATCACGGGCGCCGACTTGGCTTCATGCTAGGTTCGGTGTACGTGAAGTTCCGAGGACCACGAGGCCGATTCGGGGAGCAGCCGCCCCCGAGTGTCACCGTCTCAGATAACAGAGAAGCGCAAACTTCAACCCCCGAACCCATGGACACTGCCGGGTTGACTCATTCCGCTGACACAGTCGCGGCACCCGAGTCCCAAGCTCCAGTGCACTCTGCCTCAATTTCCGAGAAGGACGAAGAAGAACTTCTTCGCGACCACTCGGAAAGTGAAGGAGAGTGCACGCAGGAGCTAGGCAAGCTGATCATCGGCAAGGATGAGGTTGAGGAAATGTCGGAGGAGGAGGTTGACCCCAATGGCGGGACACCCTTCGCCGACTTGTAGCTTCCTACAAGCGAACCTCCACCACAGTGAAACCGCCACGGCTCAAGTCCGGAAGTGGTTGGAGGTCAACAGCACAGCCGTAGTACTGATCCAGGAGCCGTGGGTCAGGAAAGGCTCTGTTTGCGGACTCCGCAATATAGGAGGTAAGCTAACAGTTTACGCAGGGCCGGACAACCCCCGGACCTGCATATACATATCTAGAGATATACATGCGCATCCCTTAACAAGCTTTTGTTCTAGAGACCTGTGCGCAATAAGAGTGCAGGGAGCGCAGGACACTGGCCTTCGAGAGGTGGTCGTAGCCTCAGTCTACATGCCGGAAGCAGACGACCCCCCACCTCACGAGCTAACAAGGCTGGTCAACTTCTGCGAAGAGTCGGGACTCGAACTCATCGTGGCCACTGACTCTAACGCACATCACGCCATATGGGGCATGAAGACAGGTAACGACAGAGGTAAGAAACTAGTTGAATACCTATGTACAACAAACCTAAACATACTTAATATTGGTTCCCAACCCACATTCGTCACTAGACGAAGTAAAACAATCATTGACTTGACTCTAGCAACCGAGGAAGTAGCGAAACACATCTCGAACTGGCACGTATCGGAAGAACTGTCATGCTCGGATCACAGATGGATTCGTTTCGACTTCCAGGTAAATACAGTCGTAGCACTGCCAAGACGGAATCCACGTAGAACAGATCGTGCTCAATACAGTTTGCGTATAGGCACGGTCTTAGACCAAATGGATCCTCCTAAAATAATTGGCACAGCACAGATAGAAGAACAGGTAGGAGTCATCACTGACAGCATTATTGACTGCTACCACCAAACATGTCCCCTATCTATGCCCCCAGCTGGCCTCAACAATAAGACCAACTGGTGGGGACCCGAGCTGGAGAGACTACGAGGTAAGATGAGGCGTCAACTGAACAGGGCCATGAATACAGGCTCAGACCAGGACTGGGATATTTATAAAAACACCAAGTCCAATTACAAAAAACGTCTCAGGTACAGAAGGACCAACTCTTGGCGTAAATTCTGTACCAACATTGAGGCATACGCACAAGCCAACAGGGTAAGGAAAGTTCTCTCCAATAGTTCAAGCGTAACCTTAGGAACCCTGCGCAAACCAGACAATTCCCTCACCAACTCACAGGATGAGGCAGAACTTGTTCTCATACAAACGCACTTCCCAGAGTGCAAAATATCGCAGTCAATCAGTTGGACGGAGGTAGAGATAACCCCAACAGAGGAAGACTGGCGCCAAACAAACGAGGTAATCGACCCACAGAGAGTAAGGTGGGCCATAAACAGCTTTGACTCATATAAGTCGCCGGGAGTAGATGGAATCTTCCCAGCGCTTCTTAAATGGGGAGGCGAAAGTCTTATCCCCAAACTCACCGTCGTCCTACGCGCCTGTCTGGCTCACAGATACGTACCGAAGCGATGGAGAGAGGTCAAAGTCATCTTCATACCAAAACCAGGTAAAAGCGACTACTCAGACCCCAAATCGTTCAGGCCTATCAGCCTGACCTCTTTTCTGCTGAAAACTTTAGAAAGGTTATGCGATAGACACCTGAGGGAGAGGGTATTAACTGGAAAACCACTGCATCCAAACCAACATGCCTATAGCCCAGGCAAATCTACAGAATCGGCACTTCACGCAGTAGTAAGTAAAATCGAGGTAGCGATCAAAAACAGGTCTATGTGTCTTGGTACCTTCATAGACATCGAAGGAGCATTTGACAAGACCAACTTCACCAGCATTGCAGCAGCACTGGTAAGACATGGAGCGAATGCGGTAATGGCTAACTGGATAAACAACATGCTGAGTCAGAGAATAATCAAACTAGGCTCAGGCGAGGCACAAACTGCTCTAGTGGCGAAGGGATGCCCTCAAGGGGGTGTCCTCTCACCGCTTCTATGGAATCTCGTGGTGAACGACTTGATCGCCACACTTAACAACAATCACTACTACACAATAGGCTATGCAGATGATATAGTGATACTTACAAGCGGAAACCACACAAATACAGTATGTGATGTCACCCGCTCCGCGCTAGCTATCGTGGAACGCTGGTGCAACGAAAACGAACTCACTGTTAACCCCAAAAAGACAGAGCTAGTGATGTTCACCAACAAAAGAAACTTGGGCAACTTCCGCCTGCCCAAACTATTCAATACAGAGCTCCAACTATCAACCGAGGTAAAGTACCTGGGGGTTACGATAGACAGTAAGTTGAAATGGAGTAATCACCTCAACAATAAAATCGATAAAGCTACAGTCGCATTTTGGCAATGTCGCAGGATGGTGGGTAAAACTTGGGGACTTACACCCAAGATCATTCTGTGGCTTTACCAGGCAGTAATCCGACCAATAATAAGCTATGGTGCAATAGTATGGTGGCCACGGACCAGGCTATCCACCGTCGCTGACAAACTGCAACGACTCCAGAGGCTTGCCTGTATGGCAGCCACGGGCAGCATGAGGACCACTCCCACTGCGGCCCTGGAAGCCCTACTGAACCTACCGCCGCTACATCTCCACATACAACAGGAGGCGTTGGCGACAGCGGTACGTCTCAAAAAGTCAAATCTCTGGAGACCGCCCCGGGTACCACACACCGAAATCCTCTACGAGGCTATAGGTAAGGAACCGCTCATAGAAGCGGTGACCGACAGGATACCCAGGCAGTTCGTGTTTGACAAGAAATACAAAATACAATTACACGAGGACCCCCACGAAGGTCTCAACTCAAAAGAGTTGCGGATCTTCACGGACGGGTCCAAAACAAGGTCAGGTACTGGCTCTGGAGTATTTTCGGAGGACCTAAACATACATATCTCTACACCATTAGGGGCCTACAACACTGTCTTCCAGGCGGAGTGTATGGGCATCATAATGGCAGCATACGCAATAATCTCAAGGAAGGTAATGGACTATCCCATCCGTATACTTTCTGACAGCAGATCAGTACTACAGGCCCTGCAGAGTTACACTATAACCTCAGGGCTAATCTACGAATGTCACAAAGCACTGTCGGAGGTATGTACGACCAATAGCATAACCCTACAGTGGATAAAAGGACACAGTAACTCGCGAGGAAATGATGCAGCTGACGTATTGGCAAGAGGAGGCTCAGAGGCGGAAACGATAGGACCAGAGCCGATTATACCATTGCCACACGCCTGGCTGCGAAGCACATTGCGACATAACACCAAGGTAAAACACCAGAAGTATTGGTCAGACCTAGGTACTTGTAGGCAATCAAAAGAAGCCCTACCGACAATCAACCCCGGGTTGTCACGGAGGCTGAAACTGATGAAGAGGCCACAGCTCCGTCTCCTCACTGGAGCTATAACTGGCCACGCCTCACTAAACAAACACTTGTTTAATATAGGTGTTACAGACAGCCCCCTATGCAGAGCCTGCTTGGAGGAGGAAGAGACAGCCGCCCACGTCATTCTCGCGTGTCCAGGGGTGGCAGAATACCGGGCACAACACCTCGGATCCCCGAGGTCTCTCCCAGAAGTCGTCGGCAACATCAAGGGTCTGCTAGGCTTTCTGGTAGAGCTGGGTTGGCAAGAGTAGTGCCGACAACCCACCACGCAAAATAGGCGCAAATTTTTGACGTCGAGTTGCGGAAATTTAGCCCGCGCAAACCTATAACCTATAACCTAGGAGTTTACGCTTGAACGAGTATAGAACTATCAAATAGGTATATTTATGTACAGAATATCATGATCTAAATAGTGATACTGACAGCCAAAGCCACACCCACGTCATCGGATCTGAAAATCGGAAGGGTTGCTAAGACGTTAGATCCTACCCGATAATACGGTTTTACCCGTAACACCTGTCGGTGCCTTTTCTGATATTTATTCGGATAAATATAGCAGCAAAAGGATTTTATTTAGTCTTTGATGTTTGTCTTTAATAAAATCTGTAGGTTATAAATATTAGATGTCATATACCAAAGAAAAGCGACCAAGATCACCTAACGTCCGTATCGAACCCACGTGCTCAGCTTCAAAATCATCATCATCATCATCATCAGCCAATTGACGTCTACTGCTGGACATAGGCCTCCCCCAGAGAGTTCCAAAAAGATCAGTCGTGAGCTGTCCGCATCCATTGCACACCCGCAACCTTGGTGGCGACCACGCACTGGACGGCGCAGCGTGGGAAGGCCCCCCACAAGATGGAGCGACGACCTGGTAAAGCTTCAAAATATATGAATCAAAATTATTAGTTGATAAATAATTTGATTTGTTTTTTCACAATGTGTTCAAAATCTGTAGGGTTTCTCAAAAGACGTCTATTGTTCAGCAATAGGCCTCCCCCAAATATTGCCACAATAACCGGCGCTACCAGCCGTTCATCGTCACCAGCCTACTTTAGGGCCTACCAATGCTTCGCCTTTCGGTAAGTGGGCGCTATTCGAGAACCTTTCCACCTCAACTACGTTCTACGCCTAATGTGTGGGTGGGGCACATTGTCACTTCAATTTAGCGATTCTGAGAGCTATATTGGTTAATCCCACAATGTCGTAACAGATGTGCTTACCATAGAAAAATTCAACTGCGAAAGACTCTGGTTGTCACGGGATATTGGTTACTTTGGTTCTGCTGCGGATGGCCTCGTTTCTAATACGATCTCGTAGAAACACTCCTAGCAACCTAGCATAGCCTTCCCCACTGCCCTTTGGTTGACTTTGACCTTTCTTATGAGGCCCATTGTAAGTGACCACGTTTCAGTACCGTATGTCATCACTGGCAACACACTGATCAAAGGCTTTCGTCTTCAAACACTGCGGAATATTGGACGAAAAGATATCTCGTAGTGTTTCTACCTAATGAATAGCTGGCTTAGCACCACAGGATTAGTGCGACAATATGTCGCCGCGAGATAGACTATCCATCCCTCTTTTATTTTATTCATATTGAAGGGTCCACGGAAAAAACATGTCCAGTGCTTAAAACAATCAGAGCAAATTCACACCTTATTCTGTTTAAAGTAAGGTGGTTTTTCCTTTTATAATTTGAATTGACTAGACATGTTCTTTCCGTGGACTGTTCATATAGTTAGTAAAAGATGGAAAATCTATCTCGCGCTAACATACTGACATATCAATCATGTGCTAAGCATACATATTCATAAGCGTAATCACCAAATTAAAAAAAAAACGACTTCCACCGATTTCTCAAAGATCCCATCATCAGACCCTGACTTAGAGCCATCGAGACCATCACGGGGTTATTCCCGTTCGATAAAAAAAAATAGAAAATCGATTCACGCCGAAACTACAGAAAAAAAATCGAATAGAGAACCATCTCCTTTTCTGATGCCTGTTTGTCGGTGGCACCAAGTCAGGGTCTGATGATGGAATGTTGGAGTAATCGGTTGAAGTTAAATTTGAAATACTGCCTTTAGCCCTTAAATTGGCTTAAAATAGTACATTACAACACAAGTGCGACAAACATTAAATGGAAATTCGAAACGAGTGGCGATGTTTTAAAACACGACCGAAGGGAGGGAGACACTTTGCGTGTATCTCGTACGACGTTTTTTAGTACACAGATGGCCCTCGGAAGTTTTGGACCTGGCGTAAAATGAGCCACTTCTCGCACTAGAGCCTAAAAAAGGCACCATCTGTACTAAAAGAAAATAAGTGCGTTCTAGCCTCCTCGCCATTATGTATAGCAGAAAATGTTGTCTTAAAAAAATACAAATATGGGCCGAAGAGTATGTTCATTGTGACGAACTTTGTCAATTTGGGGTTCATGGGATTTTTGGGTAAATTTTGATATCACGATCTCAAAATATTCTATTTACTTTCCCTGAACGTGTGTCCATAATGTTCACATGTAATAGTTTAATTTAGTATTAAATATTCATAGTAGAGTCTGCGGTCGACCCAAAACTTTTGGACTGATGTTATTGCGATCGCTACAGTAGTCAATTTCGGCAGTTCCGGGGCAACCGAGCTCTACGCCGGTTCTGCAGACCTAGCCAAGAGCCATTCTGCAATCGTATACGATAAGCGATAAGTCACGTGACCATAATAATCAAGGATCGGACAAACGCCCGTCATTTTGAAAACTTAACCCTGTGCCGTATGGTAGAGACTGTCTTATCCTATAATGTTAACATATTTTATTAATTTAAGATATTTATTTAAGATACTTTTTTATAATACGAACATTATGAACACAAAGTATCTATTTAGGAGATCCCAACTATTTTTTAGATACTTGTGCACACCATAATGTTCGAAACGTCGTTACAACGTTAATTAATATATGCGATATAACTCGTTTAAATCGTTTTATTTCATCAATAACTATCTCGGTAACCGAAGAAAATACACTCATTAGATTAAAATTCAATATCCGAAATTCTAATTCGTTTATTTGTCATAAATTCACAATCAGGGTACATAAAAGTAAGAAGGACTTGGGATCTCCTAAATAGATACTTTGTGATGGTGTTACTAAAAAAATATATTATAAAATAAAATAAGTTAACATCATAAGATATTCTCTACTGTACGGAACTAGGTTATTTTTTCGATATGACGGGCGTTTGTCTGATCCTTGATAATAATGCAAAGAAATGGGCCCGTGTTTGTAAATGAAAGAGACACCGCGATACTCGCCCGGCGGTGATAGCTGATAGCTGGGCGAGTATCGCCGTGTCTCTTTTATTTAGACGGGAGTGTGTATCTTTTGTTCGTGTTTATAGCCGATAGTTCATACTTTAGTAGCTCGCAGTGAGACCAGTGCCTAAATAAAAGAGACACGGCGATACTCGCCCAGCTATCAGCTATCACCACCGGGCGAGTGTCGCCGTGTCTCAATTTTATTTACACGGGTGTGCGTATCTTTTGTTCGTGTTTATAGCCGATAGTTCATAGCTTTGACTGTACAGTAGGTACGTCTACGAGTATAAGGCACTCACCGCGAGCTACTAAGCTATGAACTATCGGCTATAAACAGGAACAAAAGATACGCACTCCCGTGTAAATAAATGAGACACGGCGAGACTCGCCCGGCAGTGATAGCTGATAGCTGGGCGAGTACCGCCGTGTCTCTTTTATTTACACGGGAGTGCGTATCTTTTGTTCGTGTTTATAGCCGATAGTTCATAGCTTAGTATCTCGCGGTGAGACCAGTGCCTAAATAAAGAGACACGGCGATACTCGCCCGGCAGTGATAGCTGATAGCCGGGCGAGTATCGCCGTGTCTCTTTTTTACACGGAAGAGCGCACTTTTGTTAGTGTTTATAGTCAATAGTTCATAGCTTAGTAGCTCGCGGTGAGACCAGTGCCGTAGACATACCTACTGTACAGTCAAAGACAAAATAAGGTGTACTCAAAAATGCTCCAAAATATGTCCCAGTGCACTCTAATTCTGTGTAATAAGAACGTCGTAACACGTTTATGAACGGATTATTTGCGCCCTTTATTAATTTTCTGGTTTTAAAATAGTCTCACTAGCGCTAGGGATGAAATAGGAATAACTCGAACCGGTTCAAAGCAGTTTTGTCTAGTAAACGGCAGATTATAACGGGATAAATCCGGTTATTTAGTACTTTTGCTTTAATGTTTGAGGTGAATCGTAAATTAGAGTATTAGGAAAGGGTCAAAAGGAGCACTGCTGTATGAACTTTGATATTTAAATTTACCTTGTAGGGTTGTTCAAAGTTCCAAATTTCGACTTTGTTATTGATAAGATGGGATTTTGTCACTTTCTGTCTACTTGTGACTGTCTATGTGGACTGTCGTGGTCACAAGTGTATGAGGCAAATACTTTTACTCAGGCGTTTGGAATATTTTACGATACTTTCAAGTTATTTTACTTCCTTTGTTTCCCTATTATTAGAGTTAAACGGACTTTTAAAGCTCAGCCAACCAATTGGCTCACGAGAGGATTAAAAAAATCTATAAAAACAAAGCGAAATCTACGTTTCATGTACTATAAAAATGTCAAAAGTAAAAATACGTGCTACAAGAACAAATATCGCAATTACTCCCGACTCTTGAAACGATGCATACACCAGGCTCAGAAACTTTCCAACTGTAAATACCTAGCCAGGTCTAAAAATATATGTAAGGCTACGTGGGACATTATAAAAACCATGACGGGAACTTATAGTATGGAAGAATCTCCAAATAAATTAATTGTTGACGACATAATATTAGATAATCCGACTGACATTGCTAATGAATTTAATAATTATTATATTGGAATGACAAATTTAAATCAACGTAACTATAATAACTCGAATACTTTGCAGGTAAAATCAAACAACTTTACTATGTTTTTGGCCCCCACTGACGAGTACGAAATACGGACAATCATAAACTCGCTTGCAACGACTAACTCGGCCGGGTACGATGATATACAGACACGCATTTTAAAAATATGTAGAGTAATAATATCGCCCGTTTTGAGTTATTTGGTAAACTTGTCGTTTATTAGTGGTATTTTTCCAGAACCCCTTAAGATGTCTTTAATTAAGCCAATACACAAAAAGGACAGCAAGGAAAACGTACAAAATTATCGACCCATCTCTTTGATACCAGTGTTATCAAAGATATTTGAGAAAGCCATGCATATTCGCATTATAAAATTCCTTGATAAGTTTAATATAATACACCCCGAACAGTATGGCTTTCAAAAAGGAAAATCGACTTCATTAGCTGCCTTCTCGTTAATGAATAAAGTTATGAGCTACATGGACAAAAGCAAGCCGGTTACTGCCGTCTTCTTCGATATGAGTAAAGCTTTTGACTTTGTGTCCCATGACATTCTCCTGAAAAAGTGTGAGCTTTACGGTATCAGAGGTGCGGCAAATGAGTGGTTAAAAACTTACTTATGTGATAGAACTCAGTTTGTGCAAGTATCAAATACCAATTATAATAATACTGTGACAACACATAAATCTTCCACTAAAGTAAACCGAGTCGGGGTACCGCAGGGAAGTATTTTAGGACCCCTGCTATTTTTATTATATATAAATGACCTCCCTAATGTAACAGAATTTGACTGCATACTTTTTGCTGATGATATATCTATTGTTATTCCACTATCTGACATAAATACTTATAATAATGACATCAACAATACAATCTCCACAATCGTAACATGGATGCATAATAACAATTTAAATGTAAATATAAGGAAAACCACATACTTGCAATTCATAAATCACAATGCTAAAAAGCAGCCACTTAGTGTATCCCTCGGCAATGAACCTATAGGAGAATCATGTCAAACAATTTTTTTGGGCATTATTTTGGACGACAAGTGCTCTTGGGTAGATCATATAGATAAGGTATGTGGCAAAATAAATTCATTTGTGTATGCTTTATGGAGGTTAGTGAAAACTTGTAGCAAGAAGGCAGCCATACAAGCGTATCATGGCTATGTTTGCTCCTTACTTAGATACGCTATTATTTTATGGGGAAATTCGCACCATGCAATCCGAGCACTGATAGCTCAGAAACAATGTATCAGAGCAATATGTGATATTGATGATATTATGACATCTTGCAGACCCCTGTACAAAGACCTTAAGTTAATGACAGTGCCTTGTATGTATATTTACGAAATATGTTTATTTGTAAAAATGCATCCAGAAGTTTTCAAGTCGTATAATGATGTATGTAATTTTAATACAAGATACCCTGACAGGCTAGCAATACCTTCCAAAAGAACAGCTTTGTACAGCAGAAACACTTTTTGCATGAGTATCAAGATCTATAATAAACTAGATAACGATATTAAACTATTGTCTTTGAGAATGTTTAAAGCAAAACTAAAAGCTTGGCTTGTACAAAAGGCTTTTTACTCCGTAGAGGAATACATGTCATCTTTTGACTGAAGTTGGCCTTGACTATAATATAGACTTAGTTTTAGTTGTAGGCTAAGATATTATTTTTGCATGCCCGATGATGGTGAAATATGTGTTGCCTATTATAATATTGTCTAAACAACTTTTGTACCATATTTCAAGCAAAATAAAAATTATTTCATTTCATTTCATTTCATTTCATTGTGTTTAATAAATAGTTTATATCATTGTAAGTGCTTAAGTAGTTTCATGAATAACTTTTACGTTTTATGTTAAAATACATTCAAAAATTTTTTTCACCATATCATATTCGTCATATCATATTTTTTGTTTGTTTTTACATGAAAAATGCGTTGTTAAAATCTTTCGGGTTATCAGAGATCACGGTGTATAATGATACAAGGATGGTTTTGAGGTCAATATTGTGCAAAGCCGGGACGAGTCGTTAGTATAGCTTAAATATATTCTACATTACTCCAGCTACCTGTGACCCTTTTTTGGAAAGAGGTCATGTCACCGGCAACATGACAAATCGCTCAACATCACTTCCACACCTGACGAAAAACTGAAGCGTGTCCCACTTACGATGACAAAGTTACGTGATACTATAATAATAATAATAATATAATAATAATAATAAAATTTTATTGACATAAAACCTAACATATTACATCTTGTTGGATCTTAGACTAAGTAACAAAATTCCGTATTAGGTTTGTAACAGTATGGATTGGTTATGAGCCGCTAACTCCCAAACTAGGTCGAAACCTGTGACTTGGAGGTCAGTGAAATTCATCCAATATGGGTTTACAAGCACAGATGGTTGTAGATGACGGTTACTTATAAATAGTTAATTGCTAGTATCTATAAGTGACTTAACACTAAAACAAAAAAAAACAAACAAAAAATTAACTAATAAACATTTTAAAAGAGGAAAGTATATAAGCTAAATTACTAAGTACACTATTTTTTTTTTATTTTTTTACACTGAGGCAAGGTAAGCATCGTGGTCATAAGTCATAAGATGTACGAACAACAACATGTATCTATTTGTGATTAGTACATAGTATATGTAGGTATATGATGTGAGTGAATGGGTATGATAGTGTGTAAGAATTTAGGGATGATTCAGGTAATATATGAAACTATTTATTATATATATTAGGGAGTTAAAAGGGTTTTTTTAACCGACTTCAAAAAAAGGAGGAGGTTCTCAATTCGACTGAATATTTTTTTTTTTTTTTTTTTTTTGTTGTATGTATGTTACCTGATATCTCCGAGAATAGTGAACCGATTCTAAAATTTCTTTTTGTGATCGAACGTGTATTACCCCGAGATGGTCCCATTGGCACCAAGTTGGGGTCTGATGATGGGATCCTGGAGAAATCGAGGGATCTCTTCAAATGTTATAGGTACATGTATGGCGCTTTTGGTAATTTTCATTCATTTACAAGAATTTGCATTCAGAAAGTAGGATTTGAGGAAACCAATGATGGAAACAAATCGGGAATCTTGGAGAAACCGGTTGAAGTCGGTTTTTTTAAATTTTTAATTTGGTGATTATTATTATATTATATTAGGGAGTTAAAAGGGTTTCAGTTTCGTGGTAAGACTGTGCCCGAAGCCATGTATTTATTGTACCTTTACAGTTATATCTGTTTTGTTTGTAAATTCCTAGTCTCTTGTTCGCTTTATTGTATAGACGTGCGCTCATAGCTTCATATTGGTGTGTTGCAAAAATGGTACGATGGGACTCAATTGGGCAAACCGTCTGTTTATTGCGTTTTTTGAGCGCTGCTGAACTAATAGGTAGGTGCCGATGTCTCCGTAAAATCGTACGTAAGACATATAGTTGTCGAACGGTTAGAACGTTACAATCGGCGTATAGCTGGGCAGTTGGATACCTGATGGGTTTAGACGAAGCAACTTTCAGCACAGCTCGTTGAGCTCGTTCTAGCCTTAGAATTGCTGTCTTCCCAGCAGCTCCCCACACAGGTATACAATACGTGATAAGCGATTGACATAGGGATGTGTAAACGATGTCAAGTATTTGGGGATCAGCAGAGTGCCGGAGTTGCTTAAAGACGTATATCAATTTTCGGACACGGGATGTTAAGCAATCTATTTGGGTATGCCAATTTAAGTTTTGATCAAGTAAAATACCAAGGTATTTAAGATTTGAGGTTCTAGCAAGTGAATGACATAGGCAATTCGGTGAAGGGGACTGGCATATATGGCTCTTGATGGTAAAAGATAGTTGTGGTAGTGTCGAATTATTAATACCAAAGGGAATGAATTTAGTTTTGTCCAGGTTAAGGGTTAACATGTTAGTTTTTAGCCATTGCATAACTATTCGTAAACCATTTTCCGCATTAACTTTTGCGTTTGACCAGTCGGAACCATGAAACACCAATGCCGTGTCATCGGCATAAGCAATAATTTTACAATTTTCAATAGACAATCGACACAGTTGGTTCACGTAAACTTGGAAAAGCGTTGGTCCCAATATACTGCCTTGCGGCACACCGTAGTCTATAGGCTCTTCACTGCTTATGTAGTGATTAACTTTTACGCTTTGGGAGCGGTTAGACAGATAGTCTCGAAACATTTCAAGTGATCTGCCTCGGACACCTATAGTTTCAAGCTTATTTAGTAGTGTAGGGACCGAAACTGTGTCGAAGGCCTTAGAGAGGTCCAGAAAGATGCCTAAGCAGCGTCGTCTATCATCCAGATATCGTGTGATATGGCCAGTTAATTCGGCGATGGCATCTTCGGTGGACCTTGCGGTCCGGAAACCGTATTGGTTATCAGCAATGATATTGTACCGATCAAGATATTTTACTAATGCGGTGTTCATTACCCTCTCCAAAACCTTCGACAGAGTGGTTAAGACTGATATGGGATACTTTTATGGTATAGCGTATATTTTTTTACCTTGAACTGTTACTAAATACAGGGCTACTTTTTCATCGGTACAATAAATTTTACGATATCATTGGTATCGATAATAGATCGCATTTTTCAAATAAAATTAAAACATTTTTATTTTTATTAATTTATCCTTCATGCAAATGTAACATAATGGGCGCACTAATTACAAGGTGTCAACGGTGCGGTATGAAGAAGGCGGCGGGAAGGGGTGACCATCTCGCCATGCCACGCGCGATGATTTGATAGTTATGCACGTCGATAGATGTCCACATTTCTTGTTACATTTGCAGATAAGTTCGAACATTCGTATTTTAAATGCCTTTAAAATATTTTTAAAATGCCCGTATGTTGTATTTTGGACTAATATTACGTATATGCTGATTTGTACTGGTGAAAAAATAACCCTGCATATTTCGGTGCGAGTAGAAAACGAAAAAAATGTAAACAGACCTGATGTAAGTTTTTAAACTAATATGGTCATTTACATTATTAGTATAACTTAGAACGGGGTTTTGACACTGCGAAACAAGCGACTTAGAACAGGACAGATCGCTACAGTGTGTGGGTAGACCACAACTAAAACTCGCAGTTCGTCAGTTCATTCGTATAGATGGCATTTGCAACATTGTCAAAACATCGGGTGGACGTGTGGTGACGGTAGTAATAATACATTTGTCACCACCCCAACTCCTCCTGCGGGTGTCGTAAGAGTCGACTAAGGGATTGAAGTGTCACTGACCGTTATTTGATAAAAGTTCGATGATGAGCAGCAGCGTCATCATGGACACAATACTACGATCACCAATCCGCTTGCCCAGCGTGGCGATTATAGGCATTTACCTCCTAATGCATATAGCATAGTTGATAGGAGAGGCCTACGTCCTGCAGTGGACTATCATAGGCACGCATGCAAAATATCGGGTGCTCAATAATTGCAATTTACATAGTAAATATTTCGTTTTAAGTCATTTTAATAAACCTGATATACTTACAATCTGGTATACAAAAAAGTGGTGGCTCACTTACTTACCTGTAACAAAAATACATATAAATTATTAGAATAAGCATATACCTATTAATGCTAGCAGTAAAACTATTTTTTTTATGTGACGAAGGTAGACACCTGAGTTCTCAGCCCACCTGATGGAAAGCAGGAACTGAGGCCCATGGACATAGGGATCAAAAAATCGCCTATACGCTGCCTACCCTGAGGACTTAGATGGCTTGCCTCTATACCAGTTAGTAATTAATTACACCGGCTATCTTACCCCCAAACCGGAACACAGTACTAAACTATTTAGCGGCAGGTTAACGGGTAAGACCGTGGTAGCTATCCGGGCGGACCCTGCACCAGAAAAAATTGAATAATTAAAACGTATAATTCGACATGGCCCGACATGCTCTTGGCCGTTTTTTAAATTTATGAGTCTACTGCATATTTCTTTAGTATTAGTTCCTTTGTCGTGGCTATCTATGTATTCAAAGTTTATCTTTTATATCGTCGCCTTGTACCCACATCACAAGCCTTAATTGAGCTTACCGTTGGACTAGGTCGACTTGTGTAAAATGTCCCAAGATATTTATTTATTTTCATCACACCTGTACGGTAAGTGCGCTAATGCGCTGAGGCGATGCGCCCCGTAGATGCGTCATTACGCCCTAGGACAATCAAGGATTTTCATACAACATTACGCCGCAAGAGCGCGGCGCGCGCTGCGACGGGGTTTCTGTTATAAAAATGATAAATTTAAGTCATCCCTAATTTTGAGAAATAATTTAGACCATTTTAGAGTAGTTTTGTGAAAATATATTGTTTTATTTACTTTTTTTACAGGTGTGATGAAAAACATTGTGTGTGCCACGGGCGGTACAAGAATGAACTCGTGTGAAGTAAAGGCCGCGCCTTCGGCTTGGGCTTTACTCTCACAATCATTCACAATGTCTTATTTACCGCCCTTAATACACAATGTACTATAAAAGGTCTACGGCTCGAGCATATTTTTCATAACAATACAGGAAACAAGGATTCTGTCAGTAATGACGTAATACGGCCGGAATGAGATTTGTTACCTGCCATGTGAATTATGAATTATGAACTGACCCGAAACTGTAGATAGCAATATCCTGAAATGTATTATAATGGTTCCAGTAGCTTAAGCACTGGTCTCACCGCGAGCTACTAAGCTATAAACTATTGCTAAGTAACAAGGGTAGCAATGTACAAATTGTAGAACATTCTCAAAAACATCTAATATACTCGGAAATTTCCGAGAATTTTCATGACAATTGAAGATTAAGTTCTCATTGAGGATCTTTCCATGAGAACATTTAAAAATGTGTTATAAATAATTATATTAAATCGTAAATAAGTAAACAAGGCAGTAAATATAACTCATAATGCATGCATCTATACTTCGTTTTTTTTAGCATTAGAAAGACCTTTGCAGAACGAGATATAAGGTTTTTTTTACAGGCAAATTCTGCGGATCGAACAGTGAATACAAGTTATTAAATATCACGAATTTATTATCATGCTATATTAATACATACATTACTCAGTGTTGTGAACAGATAAGAAACATAATGTTAGTTAATTTATATTCTAAGATGAAAAGATAAGAATTTTAATAAATTGCGTTTGCAATTTTTCATGGAAAGGTTGTACATTAAAAAACCTAAAGAGGCAGAGTTCTCACACAATTTTAAAATGTCACTGTCACTATCTATCATTCGATTTCATATTGTTGTCGGTTGAGTCGGTTGTGTTTTATTTTGCTGTTAGCTTACTTAAAAATTGTTGTTATCGTTTTTGTTCAATTTCGTTATTAATTATTGATCTATTTAGATATTTTGTTTATTGGAGCACATTTCCAGCATTCTTCATTCCACATTGCCAGCCTCCGTAGCCTAGTTGGTAGTGACCCTGCCTACGAAGCTGGAGGTTCCGGGTTCGAATCCCGGCGAGGGCATTCTTTGTGTATTTATTTATCACAAATGTTTGTTCCTTGGTCATGGCTGTCTATGTATATAAGTATATATATTATGTATCTATCTATTATATATATCGTCGCCTGGTACCCACATCACAAGCCTTAATTGAGCTTACCGTGGGACTAGGTCGATTTGTGTAAGATGTCCCGAGATATTTATTTAAAATGGATGATGTCGTAGCCGGTTCCGGCTAACGTTTTTTCATCTCCAAAGAAGAAGCGGCAAAAGCAAAATCCTGTGACTGCCATTGAAAAGCGGATGGTGTTGAATATTTACAAATTAAGAAATGTGCCATAGAAAGGAATATCCCACTAAATCGGACCGTGTGAAAAATACTGCTGAGACTGCTGGCATATCGTTGGCTACGGTATACAACAATTTAAAAGAAAATACATTTTTAATTTTTTTTTTTTTTTTTATGTTGGCACAACAAAGTGGCTCCACTCCACCTGATCGTAAGTGAAAAGTAGAGCCCAAATCGCGGCGGCAACGAAATATAATGTAATAGATAACACAGTGGAAAATTTTATTATAAACGTTGGTGGTTCCGAGTCCTCGGACTCTTCCACTGACAACGAATAAAACTATGTATGTCATCTGAGTTTTATTTTCTAATTTGTTACCAAATTCAAACTACATTAGAGCGTCCCAGATTAAAGCCGCCTATAATGGCGACAAATACTAAACGACGTTGCCGATGGGTAGGGTTGTCTTAGTATTGTCATCTGCTCAGTCTTTATGACACCGTGTCCGCTTTTATACCGATAGTTTTAATTCTTAAATGCATGACTTTTAATAGTATTGGGAGTGCATAATGTAAGCTAGATTAAATATTGTTAAATTTTAGACTGTTAACTTCATTAAATTCAGTAAATGTAAAATAGGTACGATATGAGTTACAAATAAAAAAAATACTTAGTTAAAAACTGCCAAACACTAAATGAAAAACTTTCAATATTTAACTTTTTTATAAATTGCCGCCATCTTGCTTGATAAATAAAACACTTAAAACTTTTTTAAATACAGTTTTGCCAACAAATTAATAATAATTGTGAAAACTATGCGGTCAGCTATCGGTAAATATCAAATGATATGTATGTACATAAGTTCCGAGAAATTCAGTGGTATCGGCCTAAATCGAAGAAGGAAGGTTTACGACCACTGCTTCTTTGTTCACCCGTTTGACAGATAATTCTAATCTTAAATAAAACGAAGTATAGTACGGTCTTGACTTGATTAGATTAGTTATTTGTTAAATTGAGTTTCCCGAGAACATTTTTAAACGGATTAGCAATCTGAGGAATGTGTCCATTATGATGACGCTGCTGCCCATCATCAATCTTGTAGAATGGTCAGTGACAATTGAATCCCTTAGTCGACTCTTACAACACCCGCAGGAGGAGTTGGGGTGGAGACAAATGTATTCTTACTGCCGTCGCCAAACGGCTGGCATCCATTATCTGTCAAAAAGTATCATTTTTGGCGGCCGATCAGCAGTGTTATTTACTAAACCGCCTTGCTGTCAGCGCTGTGTCAGCACCGCGGCCGAGTCGAGCCTAAAAATGGTATTCACTAATGTACTTTAAGCGACACTAGTGCTCGGCAACGAATGCGGCGTGAGCTGGAACTACACTGCGTCGAGAGTTTGACGTTTAATGTACGAACTTCGTATTATCTAACACAAAACAGCGACGAACTCGCCCACAAGCTCGCTCACAGCCTCGATTCCTAATGTCAAATCAAACAGCTAGGATTTTAGACAAGGCTGTCTCGACATCGAGCTCGTTGACGAACGCAGCGTCGAATGTGTCAATAAGAGAATAGCATAGCTGCTAGGATTTTAGACAAGGCTGTCTCGACGTCGAGCTCGTTGACGAACGCAGCGTCGAATGTAATAAACACTTGAACCGTATCAATAACCCAATTTGGGATAATTTACTACGCTTAAAAGCTACGGCGGGCGCTGTAACTCGGTTTCCTCTTGGCTTATTTGGAGATTTTAGGGATCCGTAACTGAATAAGGAAACCTTTAGGATTTTGTCAGCCTCCGTAGCCTAGTTGGTAGTGACCCTGTCTACGAAGCTGGAGGTTCAGGGTTCCGGGTGAAGGCAATATTTGTATGTATATTATATACGTATATCGTCGCTTGGTACCCATATCACAAGCCTTTTCTACATTAAACTGTTCTTTTGTGCAATAAAGTCTAAATAAAATTAATAACTAAGCCTTCATGCAGCTGACCGTGGGACTAGGCCAATTTGTCTGAGATGCCCCAAGATATTTATTTATTTATTATTATGAGAGAAAGCCATTCTTAGGGGTCCATAGTAAATTAACAGTTTCGTTATGTTGTCCGTCTGTATGTCCGCAGTATAACTGCCTTTCAAGGTATATTTTTATGCCTTGTTTACTCAATTGTGAAATACAATTTTCTTCATAACACTTTTTTATAAGTTCTCATGGAAACATTCTGAATGAGAACTTACTCTTAAATTTTCATGAAAATTTTCGGAAAATTTCGATTATATTATTCCCGTAATTTTGAAAATGTTCTGCAACGTGTACAGTGGCGTTCATAATCGCATGGACAATTTATGAATTAATTAATTAATAAACTGTCCATGCAATTTTGAACCCGACTGTACATTGCTACGCCGACATAGTGGTAGTATAAGATATAAAAAATATGTTTTTCGAGTACCTCCCGTAATCGTAAAGTGGGGATATTTTTTTTAAATTTGCTTCTTGTTGTAAGGGGTATCGTTGAATAGATCTTTTAAAAAGAATGTCCCTCCCCACTAACTTTTGATGGCTCAAAAAATATGAAATAAAATGTGAATAAAAAATGAAACTATTTCAAATACATATGTATATAGTCGCGCAGCCGTTTTTGCATAACAACGGAACCCTACACTGAGCATGACCCGACATGCTCTTGTCCGGTTTTTTTATACAGGCTGATTTTTTATTCATCGTTTAAGTTTGAGAGTGTTAATTCTGAGGTCATATTGGTGAAGTTTTACTATGGGTGCGACATCCGATTCGAGAAAAAAATATTTGATGTTCTACATTTCTGCCTCCTAATATCTCAGGAAACCTAATATCAGAGTTCCTAATAATGCAAGACAATATGGTAACAACATAACATGGATGAGAGATCGAAAACAAAACAACATCTCATACAAAAATCACCCCAGCGTCACGTTTTTTAGGGACACCAAATAAGACAACGAAAAAGAATTTTGACCCGTGTATGTCTATTCTGGCGGGTATCGCGACCAGATTTATTTATTCAACCCTCAACGTCAGGGTATTCCCAACCGCTAACCCCGTGTGCATAATGGCACATGTCACAACCTGTTTTATTATTAATGTCGCCCCGATTACCGACCCTAACCAGGGGATCAAGGTTTTTGGCGGTTTTTGGATACGTTAGCTGTTAGAAAAAGTTTTGTTTCGGGAATTCAATTGACTTTTTCATTACACTTAGCAATGTATCGAGGAGAAGTTTCATAAGTTGTGAAACTTCTCTAGAGAATGTTCTCGGCAATTTAAATTTTACAAGCTATCTAATCATGCCTAAACCATTGTGTATACATACCTTTTTAAGTAACACTATGTTTAAGGTATGTTTATTCAATTGTAAAACATAATATTCTTCATAACACTTTTTTTTAAGTTCTCGTGGAAAAATTCTCAATGAGAACTTACTATTAAATTCTCATGGAAATTCTCGGAAATTCCAGTGTATGTTCCCGCCGTTTCGAGAATGTTATGCAACTTGTATAGTGGTACCGTACCTCCCCTACTAGTAAAGTGGGGATGAATCATTTATTTTCCTGTAATCGTATAGTGGGAGGTATTATTATATAGGTTTTTAAAAAAAATAAGGGTCTTAACCCTCTAATGCATAAGACAGGCAAAAATGCATTTCAAATTTGAACCCTAACAGCAGTCAATAGAGTCCAAAACCAATGAAACCATATTTGGCTTCGTATGCATTAGAGGGTTAAAAGAAAGTTTTTTCTAATGTCAATATTTTCGGAGATAGCCGCTCCAGAAAACAAATGTGTCGCCCCCTATAACTTTTGATCCATGGGTCCAAAAAATATGAAAAAATTAAGAATTGGCTTATGGAATACTTTAAAATAAAACTATTTCTAACATTATCGGTGGAGCCGTTTTTGAATTACTACGAAACCGTACACTGAGCGTGTTTCGACATGCTTTGTATTGGAAGGTTCAAAGTCAACAGAAGGGCAATGGAGAGGGCTATGCTAGGTGTTTCTCTGCGAGATCTTATTAGAAATGAACTGTGGAAATGTGGGTGAACTGATGACCTGAAGGTCGCAGGAGTCTGCTGGTGGCAGAGGACCGGTCATTGTGGCAATCTTTAGGGGAGGCCTATGTTCAGCAGTGGTCGTCTTTCGGCTGAGATAATGATGAATGCAAATTGCATACAAATATGGTAATATAATTTCAGCTTTACACTTTCGTCCCTTTCACTGTTCGTTCATCTCGCTTACTCATTAACAATGCATCTAAAATGAGCGTCCGGTCCGGCCGGATATCCGGCGGGCCACGGTATTAACCGTACCTTCGTCCGGCAAATGCTTAGATTGCTTAGCAAAACATTTGTACATTTAAGGTAAAATACCTATAAATGCAAGTAGAGTGCCAGATATAGTACAGGATGGTCATGAGTATACCGACAGACTTTACCAATGCATTTTCGATGTCAAAAGAAGTAAAAAGACAATATGACTAATTATATCATTTTCGGACAAAAAATTGTGATATAACCAGGGAAAGACTTTTCTAAAATGTTTGTTATTTAAACTTTTTTCGCGTTTACTCTAACGTCAATCAATGATTGTTTCAAGATAAAAACTTAAAGTGTAAATAAGAATGCTAATCGTGCAGGCATTTTTCAATGAGTATAATATACAATCTAAATAGGTACCTATAATTTTTAGGTTCATGGGGCCACAGCTCACTCAAATTGTTTGCTGAGTCTATTTGACGTAACTAAAAACTGAAGAGCTGGCAACTTCCTCGCACAATGCATCAGTACTGCGATACAGCGAGGAAATGCCGCCAGCATTCTGGACATAATGCCACTAGGGCCAAACTTAGATATAGGTTAGGTTAAGTAGATTAGTTAGATTTAATCTATGTATATACAGGTGTAGTGAGAAATTACTTACCTTCTGAAACGTTCGTAAACACATGCTGTTTCAGGCAGTGTCACCGAGTCTGACTGAAGTAGCATGACAGCTATTACTGTCAGTCTCAGTGAGATAGACTGAAACAGCATGACGTTGACGAACGTTTCCGAAGGCAAGTCATTTCTCACTACATCTGTACATTATACAGTTTTGAAAATAAATATTATAAAAAAACTATCGAAATAGTTTTTTGAAAAACGTCATTACCTCTGAAACTAAGCCGAAACCAGAAAATTTCGTATGACATTATAATCTCAAAATGTGGTCAGGAATACACCTTTCAAGTTTTTTCTCTCCACTCATAAAAAAAAGGAAATGCATACAGTGAACAACTGAACAAATGAATAGCTACGCCGGGATTCGAACCCGAAACCTAGAGCTTCGTAGGCAGGGTCACTATGAACAACGCTACGGCAGCTCAAATATGTCTTCTCATTTCATCTGTCATTTTTCGTCCATCTTTACTCACACTCACACTTAGGAGGACTTAATAAATCCTGGACCGGAAGTCGTCGGCCATCATGGCGGCACATCCGGTGCTCTAAATCGATCACCCTTCAGTCCCTTCCTGTATAGTTTATTGACAAACACTTTATTACCTAGTTGATAGTTTCAAATATGGGTTACTATAAACAATTCTTCATTGAAGTAAGGTGGTAGTACGGAGAATGTTAATTTGAATCACGATATTTTGCTCATAATTATATAAATCTAGATAAAGTATTGTCATGTGTTTTAGGAGAGGAGTTTGTTAGTTTTGTTAGGTAATAGTTATTTATTATACAAGGGGGCAAAGTTGTTGTTTAACTGTCGTACCAATATTGAGACCTGAGCTAGCGAAAGATTCCAAAATTGAGCCACGAGCGTAGCGAGTGGTTCAAAAACTGGAATCTTGAGCATTGCGAAGGTCTCAAGGCACGAGAGTTGAACAAACTTTGCCGCCAAGTGTAATACAACTTTTTTCCCCTCACTATTGCGAGGAAATATGATTATAAATCTCATCCAAATGTAAATTAACTTAAAGAAACTATTTAAAACTCAATGTCGAAACGTATCGTAGAATAGAGTTACTTATGGAGCTTAAATATTGCCAATGGCTTACAAAGTCACATGAGAAACGACCAATTTAACATGTGAGCTCCGATTGCGCATGTTTACTACGGTCATACAGATCCACTTATACTAGGCAGTAGGGGGCTATAGGAATTAGAGAAATGTCAAATTACTTTATTCACAAGTGTGTAAAAAGCGTTTTTACCCGCTCGTATTAAAGGATAAACGAGCGCTTTACGAGCTAGTGAGGGGAAAATAGTATTTATTTTATAGGCTGACAATATCAAAATTTCTCAAAATTGCAAATTTTCTTAGTCAACTCCATTGTATGAGTAAGCGTCAGGTGCTTTTGCTGGCAGTCCCAATAGCCGGCACTTCAGTACAAATTTGACATTGGAAATATTAATACTCCTAATAAACGTCAGCCTGTCTTAAAATTATGCAAATATTTTAGATATAAGCTAATTATTTCAAAGTTGGGATATGATCATCGTTTAAAATGCCCCAATAATTGATTTTGTCTTATCGATGGCAACTCAAGCTATAATGACGAGTATTGGTACAGCGTCGCGTACTAGTACTTCCACCTTATAGGTAAAAAACTTAAGTCATCTGTTGTCTGTAGTAGTGACCTACTCAAATAGACAATACATGTTTTAAAAAAATGCGAATACAAACAAAACAAATACCTATATGGATTGGTTACAAATACATGCAACAGGAGCTTCTCTTTTTCACCTATGTACTTAATTAATAAATGTATGTGATATAATCCGCCACCTAACGAGATATTCCAAAAAAAAGCAAGTCTGTCTTTATTCCAAGAAAAATCTTAATAGCGCGATGTAGAAATATTGTTTTACGGACAGCGCCATCTAATGTTTAGTTCTGTAACAACGCAAATGCTGACCTTTTCAAACTAGCACAAAAGTCTCTTTATACTAAGCAACCGAGCAATTAAATAAAATAAAATAAAATAAAAGCAATTAAATTTAAACTAAGCAAGAAAAGTATAAAAAAAAAAATCATTCCGCCAATCCTACATCGCGCTATCAAAATTTATCTGGCAATAGTCAGCCTCCGTAGACTAGTCGGTAGTGACCCTGCCTACGAAGCTGAAGGTTCCGGGTTCGAATCCCGGCGAGGGCATTATTTGCGTATTTATTTATCACAATTTTTTGTTCCTTGGTCATGGCTGTCTATGTATTTAATGTCTTGGGACATCTTACACAAATCGACCTAGTCCCGCGGTAAGCTCAATTAAGGCTTGTGGTGTGGGGTACCAAGCGACAATATATATGTAATAGATAGATACATATAGATACTTAAATACATAGACAGCCATGACCAAGGAACTTATTGATTTATGTATAATTGAACAAAGTAGTATAACATTTTCCGTACTCGTGAGGCATACAATTTTAAAATATACAAATTTAAACGACAGTTTCAAACTTCATTTCCCTAGTAAAGAGTTGAACTTTCGAAAATAAACAGTATCCAGTTACAAAACAAAACGAACGATATCGATTTGCCCCATTTCGAAGGCGCGGAGTGAACGAAAATAAAGAATGATTGAATGAACGAATTGATTAACGCGACGTACGGCTATGTCGTAGAAAAACAAACAACTATTTAAATTCGTTTTCAAGCGATTAAGCACCCCACATTATTGTAACAGTTGAGCACCTTTTTTTTACATGTGACGAAGGTAGACGATTGAGCTCTCAGCCCACCTGATGGAGAGCAGTAACTGAGGGACATGGACAGTGACCAAAAATAGCCTATGCGCTGCCTACCCTGAGGACTTAGATGGATTGCCTTTATGCCAGTAATTACACCGGCTACCTTACCCCTAAACCGGAACAAAGTACTAACTATTTAGCGGCAGGTTAGCGGGTAAGACCGTGGTAGCTATCCGGGCGGACCCTGCAGGAGGTTCTACCACCAGCAAAATATTATAATTTTATGGAATAGAAGGCAAGCGAGCAAACGTACCGACTGATAGTAAGCGATCACCGTCGCCCATGAACATCCGTGATATTACAAGTGCGTTGCCGACCTTTAAGATGAGAATACGCTTTTTTCTTCGGGTTAAAGAATATTTATTTCTCAAAAGTTACATTTCACTTATTCAGAAAAAGTAGACAAAACTGGTTTTTCTTCTGAGCATTAATAATAATAAATTAGGTATTAAATAAGATTAACAGAAATTGAGTTCATAAAATACTAGAAATAATTTATACAAATAAAATAATAAACCGAAAACACATGGGTAACCACTCAAACAGACAATAAAATCAGTAGGGTAGGTCATGAGTTACTATTATAAGTTATTGTAAACAAGTTCGCGATCGATTTATAAAAATGTAGCGGGTAGCGATAGATTCGTTCTTGTTACCAACGCTCAAGGTAATTTAGAGTTTAGTTGTCCAGGGCCGCATTCAGGTTACTGGAACTTTATTCAGGATGTACAGCTTTAGTTGTTTTTTGAAAATGGGGAAAGTTGGTGCATTTTTTTTTATTTGTTGGTAAATCATTGTACGTACATTCATGCTCCTTGGTACGTTATATTTTTGGTGCCAAAATTTTTAGTCCTTATAAGTGGTAATGTTAGGTTATTTGCACTACGAAGGGTTCTCTTTTCTTATTTTTTTTAAAATGGGCTTACTCATGGCCACAGGGCAGAGACGTGGCCTACGATGGAGTGAGTTTGCCCAGAAGGTGCCTATTCACCACAGATCAGTATAGATAGCTAACGGTGGCATGGAACATGTCGCAGCGTTATGGCCGATAGGCCTTTATAGTGTGACAGATGCGCGCCCTATGAGCCAGTCGCAACTTACCCGCGACTGCAGAATGAGCTCGGACATATCCGCAAAATGCCGAATTGTGCCGTTATTTCTTGTAAAAATAGGAGTGTAAATAAACATTTCAAGGACTATTGAGTCACGTACCACATGAAAGTATTGATTTTTTTAGTTATTAGTTGACAAAACCACGTATTTTTACAAATAATATATAACAACAAACCGCTGACATAAATGTCATAATGATTTTACTTGGGCGTACCAATTGGTTGAACTATTCAGTGACAAATTGTATGTGCGTTTTACATTGACGGCTTAGAATAGCAAGCAAGTTGCAATTTGGTAAGTGACCGTGCAATGTATTCAATTACTAGCGATATTCACAACCGTCCTGTCATTTCTTGGTACGGCCGCTGCGAGCAGGCCGCGAACTAGAGGTACGACTGACCGTGCCGATGACAAATAGGGTCGATAAATTGTTGATGTATTTGATTATATTCAATTTTTCTTTCATATTTTGACCTTTGTATCAATATCTTATCTTCATAAAGGTAAAACAATATATATAGATTATATCGCGTATTATATTATTTTAAGCCTTTAACAATAACCGTTGTCAAAGGTTGAAATTATTTTATTTAAATATGTGACCATCGCGGAAACGGCTGATAACATTATATTTATTAAGGGTACAACCGTCTAAATAATTATTTGTTCATGTGATTCCCAGCCACAATTAAGATAATGTCGTTAATAAATTGCTTTGTTCATATTCAAATATATGTTTATAATTGACATTCTGTAGTTTATTATTTACAAACCAGATCCGACACGAAAGTAACAATAAAGTTTTCTAATTTATTATTAAACGACATAAAATGAAAACAAACAATATAAGGACTTAACTTACGAGTAACTACCTATAAATAAAAAAAATGGCCTAAATCGCCGTCAGTGGGCAAGGTACCCAGAAGGCTGGCCGCATTCCCCCATTGTATAGCTATACTTAAACGCTGTGCAAGGTACTGGCCAGCCCTCTGGTCGCCTGAGGTCTCTCTTAGGCGAGCCGCTAGATCTTTAAAAAGTCCATGTGCACTTGGCCCCCATGGCCCCAAGGTCTCCACACCAAACGCCGCAAATATGTAGCTGGTTCCTAAAGCAGCATATTTGCGGCGCTTGAGACTTTCGGCTAATGATGCCGCGGCGCCAGCAGCAACGCCGGTGACCGAAACATGGGACGGCGCGAGAGTGTCAACGCAGGTGGCGTCCCAAACTAGCGGCCGGCCCATGCTCCAGGGCATCAGCGTCATTCCGTCAGGCCTCTTGCCGTCGTCCCTGGCCAGACCGTTGGGCTCTAGGACGGCCGGTATTTTCGCGCTAACAAGGGCGCGACGGATAACATAATGTTTATAAAGATTAGATACATCGTCCAATGCGATATTTTAATCTGTATTTATTTCTTATTAAATGATAGATCGATTTTAATGTTTTTCTTAATATTCCGGCCTTATCTATGGATAATATTTTATCGACGTAGCCTCCTCTCTAGTGCCGCATCATATGGTAGCGCTTTACCTCGGAGACACCGATACTCATTACAATTTCGCTTCGTTACAAATCTCTCTCTTTCATATATCTATGCTATTCACCCTTGACTTGAAGGTTGACGGGTTATATGATCTCGGAAATATAGACGTCGGCAGGGAATTCCACTCCTTGGCAGTACGCATAGCGAAAGAAGACGCGTAGCGCTTCGTGCGAATAAATGGAATATCTAGCAGGTAAGGATGGAACCCAGCCGTACAGTTCTTAATTCATTATGGGCATTTTCTTCCTAGTATGTTCATATGCATAGTTAGTTAGAGGCCTAGGTCAAAATTCTTTTCGTTCTCTTGTTTCATACCACTGTGTCACGCTTTTAGTTGCTGTTTCTATATTTAAAAAATCCGGTGCACGTACTTCTTTTTCACGCTAGATTTTTAACCCATACATCAAAAATTTAAAACGAAACATCATCTCATACAAAAATCACAACTGTGTCACGTTTTTTACGGACACAAAATAAGACAACGAAAAGAATTTTGACCCACCTATATACGTGCATCAGTGTACTAAAAGCGGCAATAGTGTGTATATTTCTGTACAAATTTTAAAGCGTTTAGAATATTAAACGTACTATTTACCCCATTCAACACATTTCTAAAGGTACATACAACTTCGCGCATCCAAATAGGGAGAAACTGGGTCAAACTTACAAGCTCCTATTTAAAGTGTAAAGACTGAGCTGTTAAATAAAAGCAAAGACTTATTATAATATTTTATGCAACCCTTGTTTAAGAGAGGTCAAAAAAGGTGAGTGGCGTAGGTAACAATTTGAGGCGTAGCCGAAACTTGTTATCAAATTTGCCACGAGCATTTTTTGACCAAAACAATGTTGCATACAATACTTTTTCTACGACCACACACTTATTTTCAAATAAAATTGTAGAGAAATATTCTTAGTCAAACACATTTTTATTTATCGGAAGGTCGACGTCAAAATTAAAAAAGAAATCTCCTCTATGGTTTACTATTCATCAGAAATGACGTTTAAAATTAGGTTGGCAGCCATGTATTTCATTACGTCTTGTATACACGAGGCAGCGGGTAACCGACGACGTGTCGAAGAAACCACCCTCAACATTCGCGAACAAAACATTCGAACGTCGTCGGCGGCGGACACGCGTGGGTCGCCGGCCAGAAAAACCAGGGCCTTACGTTTCTGGCAATGGCTATGTTAATGTTAAGCAGTAGACGTCTTTCGGAGCGGATAATATGAAGATGATAATATTTCTGTATCAAAACACGCGAAC
Source organism: Thaumatotibia leucotreta (assembly GCA_025490895.1). NCBI lineage: Eukaryota > Metazoa > Arthropoda > Insecta > Lepidoptera > Tortricidae > Thaumatotibia > Thaumatotibia leucotreta. The sequence continues at coordinate 37,243 of JALPQI010010876.1, forward strand.
GCCGGGTTTAACCGACCCCTCATAATACCGCTTCCTTTTAATCACTCTTTAACTTTCAGAATAAATATAAACGTCACTCGGAGCTAAGTTTAATTAAAGTAATTAACCTTGACTTTGTTCATAGATCACTCACCATAGACTCCGGTTTATCAAGCCCGTTCATTCTTATTTGTTTTATGTAGTTAACAATTTTCTAACCAAAAAGTAGTAGTAGTAGTACTCGAACCCGTTAAATGTGCCAAAAAATAACGTGCCGTATTTTATGATGCAGATTGAAAGGGTTACTGATTAGGTTAATTTTTCTCTAAATAATAACTTTAATCAGAATAACGGAAGGCCATGAAAACGCATCATAAAATTACGTCACATTATTTTTTGTCACATTTGACCGGTTCCGACTGAGGTAAGCGATTTTTCGTAAATCCTTGAATGCATAATTTATTGTTTTTAAAAACAAAAGAAAGTCTCGCTTACACAAAATGTGCTATTTACAATATTTAAGGTAGTTGCCATTCATGTGGCATTCGTTTTTTCCACTCGGTATATCATTGCCTGGTACCCACATCCCACATCACAAGCCTTAATTGAACTTACAGTGGGACTAGGTTGATTTGTGTAAGATGTCCCAAGATATTTATTTATTTCATTCAGAAAAACTCGTAGCACACTCGGGAAGTAATCTGTGTTCCGATTTTATTTCCCTTTCTGAGATATTTAAGGCAGATTTAATAGTGTAACAATTATTCGTTAGATGGCTCTTTGTTTAATTTTCTAATTAAAGATCGTGAAGATAGGCCTATTTCTCGAAAGCTTGTAACTTGTGATACAGTCAAGTGCAAAAATAAGTATCGAAAGAATCCGCTCATAAATACGTTACGACGTTCTTATTACACAGAATTAGAGTGCACTGGGACATATTTTTGAACACTTTTGTATACACCTTATTTTGTCTTTGACTGTACAAGCGAAAGTCCTTATCTAATTAATAGTGTCAAAAAGAGACTTCCACTTATATTACAAGTATACAACTATACAAGCTATAGAAAAGGGCCCAACGTCTTAAAGTCAAAGTCAAAGTCAAAGTCAAATAATTCTTTATTCAAATTGGAATAGTAACAAACTCTTTTGAATCGTCTAGATATGAAAACTACTTCCGGTTCGAACCCTACACCGCTGACCCAAGAAGAACCGGTAAGAAACTTGGCGGGAATAATTTTTTCAAACAATGATGGTACATCTTACAACTAACATGCATTAAAAAAAAAAACATAAAATTGATTTTAAACAAATTGAAATATAATAATAATAACAAGAGATGTAAAGTCTCTAAAAGTCACAACATTTATAAGTCATAATTTATAGAGAAGTAAGGTTTCTCTCCGAATAGGTATATAATAATAACATTATATAATGCACGTTTGGAGATGTACAAGGTCTCCAAGCGTAAATTATCGTAATTGAATGTCATGACTTTAACAAACTAATAATTAAATCCTAAATTACTCCCACGGTGTTTTATCATTCATGTAGTCTTGTGTACTATAATAAGCTTTAGATATAAGTTTACGCTTTACAAAATTCTTAAATTTGTTGACTGAAAATTCAGTAACATTTACTGGAAGTTTATTATAAAATCTTACACAATTACCCATGAATGATTTCCTAATTTTATGGAGCCGAGTGGCGGGTACTGCGAGCTTATGCTTGTTTCTAGTATTAATATTATGTATGTCACAATTTTTCCTAAAATTGATAATATTTTTATGTACATACATAATATTCTCATAGATGTATTGAGAATACAATGTCATTATATTAATAACCTTAAACTTATCTCTAAGTGAGTCTCTAGGGCTCATTTTATATATCGCTCGAATAGCCCTCTTCTGCAGAACAAAAATAGTGTTAGTCTCTGAATTGGCAGCACTGCCCCATAATAAAATGCCATACGACATAATGCTATGAAAATAACTAAAATATACTAACCGAGCTGTATCGACGTCAGTTAATTGACGGATCTTGCTCACTGCAAAAGCTGCAGAACTCAGTTTATTCGAGAGATTAGATATGTGAGGACCCCACTGAAGCTTAGAGTCTAGTGTTATACCAAGAAAGACTGTACTTTCAACTATTTCCAATTCCTCACCTTTCACAAATATACTAGCCTGTTGATTTTTTACGTTACTTGTAACAAATTTAATACATTTAGTTTTTTTCTCATTCAACATTAAGTTATTCATATTAAACCAGTTTACTACTTTCGAAATAGCATTGTTTACATCATTCCAAGCTTGTTGCTGTCGTTTGACTTTAAAAATAAGTGAGGTGTCGTCAGCAAACAGTACTATGTCATGGTGGGTCTCTATGAGATGTGGCAAGTCATTTATGTAGATAAGGAAAAGGAAAGGCCCCAATATAGATCCCTGTGGTACACCCGTGGAGACCAATGACCCCGGCGATCGCTGTCCATTCACATCAACCCTTTGTATTCTACCGCGTAAATAAGATTCCAGTAAATTTAACGCTGATCCTTTAACTCCATAATGGTCTAGCTTCCTGATCAATGTTTCATGACAAACGCAGTCAAAGGCCTTGGACAAATCACAGAAGATACCTAAAGCATCTCGTGATTCCTCCCAGGCATCAAATATTTGTTTAATTAATTCGACACCAGCGTCGGATGTTGAGCGCCCCCGAGTAAAACCAAATTGCTTGTTATGCATTAAATTGTTTACGTTAAAGTGCTTAATTAATTGCGATAAAACTATTTTTTCAAAGATTTTGCTGAACGTTGGTAGCACAGATATAGGTCTAAAATTAGTGGGGTCAGAAGTGCTACCGGATTTGAATAAAGGAGTTACTTTACTATGTTTCATAAGATCAGGAAACTCACCACAATCAACACATTGATTAAATATTACTACCAATTCAGGTGCTACGATTTCAATAAGGGATTTGACGACATGAACAGAGACTCCCCAGAGGTCAGAAGTTTTTTTGACATTGATGGATTTAAATGCCTTTATTACATCTGAGATTTGAATATGTTCAAAATTAAAGTCGTTACTACACATAGGGACGTTATCTCTTAATAATATAGTGGCAGCCGAGGGTGATGAATTTAAATCCTTAGTTATGGAGACTGGTATATCGGTGAAAAAGTGCTCAAATTCTGTTGCTACTTCTAAACTTGACTCTATAATTTTGCCATTAATTTTTAATTTAGGATCGTGGAATCTGTGCTTTGATCGACCAGTCTCCGCATTAATCACTTTCCAGGTTGATTTAATGATGTCGGAACTATTTTTAATTTTTTGGGACAAATAATCGCGCTTAGCTTTATTACAATCAATCTTAAATTTCTTAGAATATTTTTTGACGTGTTCTTTAAATTCATCACTCGTATTAAACCGCCGTTCTTCATACAATGCATACAGTGCTCGTCTACGTTCATACAAGTCCGCAGTTGCCCACTCACTAAAAGCAGATGCACCACCAACCACAATTTTTTTGGAAGTGAATATTTTGTTGTAATGTTTCATAAAAATGTGAAAGAATGAATTATACATGTCATTGGAGTTAATGTTGGAAGACAGAGTAGGTAGCGTCTGCACTAAACTTTCTTTCATTCGTTCAACACGGCTTGTGGTTACTGGCACAAAAGTAATTTGTTTTCTAATGTTATTTTTCCTGATGGTCTCAAACGTTATTAATTGACCTAAATGATCTGACTCTAAATTACTGATTACTTTTTTATTAACAGGAAAAATATCAGTAAAAATGTTATCAATACAAGTCGCACTAGTTGCACTGATACGAGTAGGCTCCATAAAAATGTGGTTGAGTTTAGAAGACTTAAATAGATTCAACAATCTTGTACTTGTTGTTGAATTTTCTAAAAGGTTTACATTAAAGTCGCCGCATATAAGTAACTTCTTACCGCAAACTGATATTTTATGAAGCACAGATTCCATTACACTTTCAAATTGCTCAAAATTACTTAAAGGCGGCCTGTACACACATACAACAATAAATTTATCTAATTCAATAGCACTCAATTCTATAGTCCGTTCAACAGACAGAGAAACAATGTCCTTACGTTCCTTAAATTTTAATTGTTTATTTAAAATAATTAATGACCCACCATGTATGGAACTAAGTCTGTTAAACGAACTAGCCACCTGGTGATTATTAAACTGAGGCACCACTTCATTACTTTTTAACCAATGTTCAGTTATACATAGAATATCAATATTAAATTCATTTAAAAAAAGTTCAATCTGCAAATCTTTTCCTCTAATACACTGAATATTTTGATGAACCAGGTGGATGAGTTTTCTATTATTATTACAATTTTCAATTAATTTATTAGAGACTAATTTGCCAGAGATATGGCACTCTTTTGTCTTATCATTTAATTTAAATTATTGGTTAAAATTGGAACCAATTCCGAGTTCATAATTGATTGCTCAATAGGAGCACAGTTATTTGCCAAATTTTTGGCAGATATATCAAAACAATAGGATAGCGACAGAGCTATTTGTCTCTTACAATAATTAGAAAGGTAAAACTTACCTTTAGTCATAGAAACAATAGGAAAATAATACTTATTCTTATTAACATAATTGTTAATGTCAATTAGCCTAAACTTATTACTATAATTATATGTACACAGCTTATACATGGTCAGATTTAAATTATATCTAGTATCATTTTCTGTCTTTGACATTTCATTACAGTATGGAAATGTAAACATGATAATCTCTTTAACTTTAAGAGTATTTAATTCTTCAAAGAATTTCATTAGTCTATTTTTGTTCAAAACTCCTCGGCTCCCTACAAGAATGAGCAGGGTACTTTGTAAATTTAAATTACTGTCATCTAAAATTTGACGCAAAATATCATTCAAAGAAGCTGAAGGCAAACAATTGTTGAAAATGCGGGGTCCCTTTAAATACCTGTTCAAAAATGAGCCCATGTTTCTTCCAAATTCATCACAATACATAACTACATTATGTTCATTATGTTCAGATATATGTAATTGTGTATTGTAGATAGAATTATTACTACTTACATCTAATGGTAAACTGGTACACAGATCAGGTTTAATTAAACTCATTGACAAGCGACCACTCTGTTGTTTACACTTATATGAGCATTTCTCTTTATTTTGTAAATTTTCATGATTTTGAATTTATAGGTTAAATTTTGTGTTATTTCTACTCAGAACTCATGAGCTTTTTCGATCCTAAAAGTAAAAAAATTACCCAAACTTTCCACTTTTGCCACTGCCACTTTTAGACCTCGTGCAGGGTCCGCACGGATAGCTACCACCGTCTTACCCGTTAACCTGCCACTAAATAGTTAGTACTGTGTTCCGTTTTGGGGGTAAGATAGCCGGTGTAATTACTGGCATAGAGGCAATCCATCTAAGTCCTCAGGGTAGGCAGCGTATAGGCGATTTTTGGTCACTATGTCCATGGGCCTCAGTTCCTGCTTTCCATCAGGTGGGCTGAGAGCTCAGTTGTCTACCTTCGTCACATAAAAAAAATGATTTCACAAAATAAGCATAGTAGCTTGGTGATAATACTTTGATACTTTAGGTTTGACGCAGCTTTAAATAAAAAAACCCAGTCGGATATTTTTAGGTAACGAACATAATGAAAAAAACCCGGCCAAGTGCGAGTCGGACTCGTATTATTATGCATAACATAATTGAACATAAAAACCTTTCTATTGATACCCCACACGCCACACGCTGAACATCCATCTAAAAAAAAAAATCTATCCCTCAGTTACGTATAATGGAGGACCCCAACCCCAATATTTTTTTTTACAATTTAGTATCATAATTCTGTAGCGGTTTATACAACATATATATTCTTACCAAATTTCATTACTGTAGCATTTATAGTTTCCGAGTAAATCGGCTGTGACAGACGGACATGACGAATCTATAAGGGTTCCGTTTTTGCCATTTGGGCTACGGAACCTTAAGAAGACATACAGTCAAATCGAGAACCTACTTTTTTGACGTCGGTTGATAAAAGCTGTGTGCATTGGACCACGTCAGCAAAAAAGCGAAGGTATTCGGATTGCTCCATTTTTCGTCCATTAGTTCAACGGAGCACGTTTTTCATCGAAATCCACATTTTGTGGCCGGTTGTTGTGGAATTCAGAAATATATACACGGACACAGTTGCATAAATATGTATTCAGAGCCGTATTGTTGCCTTGCTTTTATGGTAGTGCTTAAATATTTGCTGGTTTTTTAAATAAGAAAATATGGTACTATTATTTATATACGTAGATTAAATCTAACTAATCTTCTTAACCTACCTATAGGTATATCTAAGATTGGCCCTTGTGGCATTGTACCGAGGACGCTGGCGGCATTTCCTCGCTGTATCGCAATACTGATGCCTTGTGCGAGGAAGTCGCCAGCTCTTCGGTCTTTCGTTACGCCAACGTCAATTAATATTAATATTCAAAAATAAAAATAAAACATACAGTTTCACTCGGTTGGGCAGCGTTCGGGAAACTACGCGATGCCTTTTCGTCCGACATACCTCAGTCCTAAAGACGAAAGTCTACAATCAATATGTGTTACCAAAGACTTACGGCGCCTAAACGTGGTCCTTTACCATCGGCCTCATCTCTAAACTCAGAGTCGCTCAAAGAGCAATGGAGAGATTGGAGAGGGCTATGCTCGGAGTTGCTCTGCGTGATCGAATCAGAAATGTGCAGATGCGTAGGCGAACGAAAGTTACTGACATAGCCCTCCGGATTAGCAAGCTGAAGTGGCGATGGGTAGGCCACATTGCACGCAGAGCAGATGGTCGATGGGGTCGAAAAGTGCTCGAGTGAAGACCACGGCTAGGCAAACGCAACGTAGGACCTCTACCCACAAGATGGACAGACGACCTTATGAAGGTCGCCGGGACACGCTGGATGCAGGTCGCATCTAACCGTGGAGGTCCAGAGGGGAGGCCCATGTTCAGCAGTGGACATCTTATGGCTGAGATGATGATGATGATACAGTTTCATTGAGAACCTCCTCCTTTTTTTGAAATCAGTTGAAAATCATAGCAAATTTCGAATTCCTTACTAGTAACTAGTAAGGAAGGTAGTTTGCTAGTTACAACCGTTGTAACTAGTTCTAAATCAAAAATAACAAAAACCCTGCCATTTCCGGTTTAATATTCAAATTTGTAGCTCCCCGGATTCGCCGGAAACTGGTGCCGACGGCCGGAAGTGCGTGCCGGAGGTCATTGACCTGTACTTCCGTTTGTAAGCAAGCTCTTGAAATAAATAAATTAGGGTAGAGGAAAGTGGGCAGGATTCGTACACATACTCTATGCCTAGCAATGTACAGAGGAGAAGTGTCATAAGCAGTGATCGGCAGTGATCGTGCCATTTCACGGGAACTCGGTGCGTAACCTTAGTATGGATATACCTTTTAACCCCGGGATTTTGCATGAACGTTCTAAGTCTACGTTTTGTCATCAAAAGAAATAGATTGACAGTTGGGAACATCTAAAAAAAATTGTTTGCTATTATAATATTAAAGAAAGCAAGGAATAAACGATCTAAAATATAATCTGTACAGGTCAACTGCAAGAATTCACTTTTTGACTTTAAGACGTGTAATTGTTTACCTCTGTTTTTTGTATGTAATTAGTTGTATTGTAATTAAAATAATAATATTTAAATAATGTTGATCTAATACATATACGTTACCGGCCAATAATATGTCAAATTCCGACTTTTTTCAGTAGAACTTTTGTTTATAATTGTAAGTGGTTACCACACTTTCCACCCTACGAATGTAGCTAGTATAGGCACAGGTTTTTGTGCCAGCGATGGAAAAACTTGGCAACATGTATTCGTTTTTTCATGAAGATTTTTGTGTGTGTAAAACATGGATTTAGTAGTAAAATTCTTTTTTGTCTTACTGCAGCTTTTTAGCAATATGATGTGTCTCCCATTTTTATTAACAATAGGTACTTAATTGCAATATTTATCGTTAATTTCTGCAAAAGTACCAAAATAATATGCTATCTACATGCGAACATGTGCCGCATACGCTATGCACGTTCATAAAAAAAGTCACGAATGTGTTATGTTATTCGCCGGTGATGTATGTTGAATGTTGATGTTTGGTTTAAAAGTATTGCTGAATAAATAATATACGTATTTATAATGATAAAATCTTTTTTTTTTATCTAATTTAGATCAATAATAGTTATTATGAAAAAAAAAACGAGCCCGGAAATCCCAAGTCTTAATCCATGTTATGCTTAATGTTTAAGGTCATTCACCCGAAATGGCACTACCTATTCCGATCACTGGTCATAAGCAGAGATCGGACAAATGTGCGTCAACTTTCGCAATAATATGGACATGACTCCAAAGTTGAATCTCAATTTAACAAATAATCTAATCAAGCCAAGACCGTACTAAATGCATGCCTTATGAGTTATATTTACTGCCTTGTTTACATATTTGAGATATAAAATGATTATTTATAACACATTTTTTTAGCTTTCACAATTTTTCAGCAGTAGGCTGATGATGTCATATTAATGTGCTTTTTTTTATGTGACGAAGGTAGACAACTGAGCTCTCAGCCCACCTGATGGAAAGCAGGATCTGAGGCTCATGGATATAGTGATCAAAAAATCGCCTATGCGCTGCCTACCTTGAGAACTTAGATGGATTGCCTCTATCTATGCCAGTTATTACACCGGCTATCTTACCCCAAACCGAAACACAGCAGTGCGAACACTGCTATTTAGCGGCAGGTTAACGGGTAAGACGGTGGTAGCTATCCGGGCGGACCCTGCACGAGGTCCTACCAGCAGAAACGGCAAGTTTTCTATGTGATATGGCTAGTTTAACAGAAATACTACATAAATTCATTAGAATAGATGTCATATACCGACCAAAGAAAACGACCAAGATCACCTAACGTCCTAGGTGGGGAAGATAAAAAGAAATACTACTTACATCTCTGAAAATTTCAACTACGAGTAGCGTATCACACTTCACAAGATACAGCCTGGTGACAGGGGGTGACAG
>JALPQI010010877.1:0-41000 GCA_025490895.1 Thaumatotibia leucotreta
CGGAACTGTTACTATCAAATTATAACGATTTATTAATAAATGAGCATTCGTGTAAACTAGCGTTAAGTAAATTGGAGAGAAATTATGTATGAGCAACTACCTGCACTTGAATTAGGGTTGTTAACTAGGCCTAAACAACACAGCAATTACAACATTCAATGGCATAACACCAAAAATTATCACGCATCATCATCATCATCATCAGCCTATGATAGTCCACTGCTGGACGTAGGCCTCTCCTTTTAATTATGCTTATGGACGCATTAGGAGGTAAATGCTCAAAATCATCACGCTGGGCAAGCGGATTGGCGATCGCAGTAACGTGTCCACTATAATGACGCTACTGCCCATCATCAATCTTTTATCAAATAATGGTCAATGACACTTCAATCCCTTAGTCGACTCTTACGACACCCGCAGAAGGAATTAGGGTGGTGACAAATGTATTCTTACTTCCGTCACTACACGGCCAATATCACGCATTGAATATATCAATTGTTGAATTGCATTGATTTTTAACGGTTAAGGGATATATTTTCGCAACGTACTCGTACTTATTTTAAACGATTACCTATACAAGTATATAATTGTCTATATGTCTGTAAATATGTTTACAATTTCTGATAAACTTATATTACATTACGAGTATTACCCTCATTTAATTCGCAAATTCAAAGTTTATAACTAACAGCTATATTTACCCTTAAATTATCTGTTTAGTGAGTTGTCGACATCCAACTTTGGATAATTTACTTCCCTTTGAGAGGGAATGCAAAGTTGACGATTTAAGCCAATTTAAGTCTCTACACGTTTAACTGTCTTCACTTGTTGCTCGAATTGTGGTAATATTGTTATAACTTTGTTCGAATTTAATTTGTATCAAAAACTCCTCTGGCACAGCGGTCCAAAGTGAGTCTTGGTGGAACACGACAAATGGGTCTAAATCGTGTAAACTTACGTTTAATTTTATCCTGACGTCTGCCAGCGACCACGGGTGTAACGACATGCCAGAAACGTCAGAATAATATTCACAGATGTCATATATCATAGATCAAGCAAACGTATCTACTTAGCGTGTCAAATGAACTCAGTGAAATCCACTGAGTTGTCCGTCTTTAATCGCAGCTTGCAGCTTTCGGGCGTCAAATTTTGTAAGTCGAAGTGAACAAAACATTAATAATGCCTCCTTAAGTAAAATTAATTGCAACAACACAAAAAAAATATGAATACTCAAGGGCCTGAGACATATTTAAAATCATAGGCAAGTGACAACTTCAGTACAAAATCTGACACGCTCGGCCGCCATACAAATGAATGAACTTGTTTCTTCTATCCAAATCTAATCCTGTGATAATATTACTTTTGTCTCTTACAATAAGTAACAATAAAATTCTACAATTCTATTACAATTATCTTTTATTTTTCGTCCATCTGCAAGATTTCAAGATAGCCCCCAAAATTCTCAGCCGTGCGTCGGCGAAATTTTTCTTTAACGTGCATAATATGAGATTGCAGTTTGCGCATAAATTATTTTCATACCTTGCCAGAATCTGTAATTTATAACTGCTGGATTAAATTTGAGAAATATGGCGCTTGTCTTAAGAAAGAGGTTGAACTTTTTGCCGCATTGCTGTGCATTTATACCTACTATGTGAATCTTAATAAAATATGAAAAATAGATAAAGGAACTACACGTCATCAGTCTGTTTCAGTCCACTGCTGGACGTAAGCCTCTTCTATTAACTATGAGTATAGACGCATTAGGAGGTACAATGCCCATAATTGTAACGCTGGACAAGCGAATTGGGGATGGCAGTAATGTGTCCACTATGATGACGCTGCTGCCCATCATCAATCTTCAAATAAAGGTCAGTTTACTTCCTAGGTGTTTGTGTGATAGTAATATTGCTTGTCACTTGTCAACTCATTAGTGATTTTTTTTCTGCAGATGTTTTGGGTACAGAAAACTGCATTTAAAATAAGACAATGAGAAATGTCATCAAATTCTACCACAAAAAAATGGTTTAACAACATAAATGTACATAATTATCTAAGAGTATACGGTTTACGAGTATCGATCGTAGGCCGATGGCCGATAGCCGATGGCCGTGTGGTGGTTGCAGTAAAAATACATTTTGTCGCCATCCCAACTCATCCCGCGGGCGTCGTAAGAGTCGACTAAGGGATTGATTTGTCACTGAACCATACTTTGATAGAAGATTATCAATGGGCAGCAGAGTCATCATAGAGGACACATGAGTGTGATCGCCAACCCGCTTGTCCAGCGTGGCGATTATGGCAATTTACCTCCAAATGCATCTATACGCATAGTTGATAAAAGGAGAAGCCTACGTCCAGCAGTGGACTGAGGAGATGTTTGAAAAAGCATTTGAACCAAACGTACAAAAACGCACTGTGTATCTTGTGGGTGGACGTCCTACGCTGCGTTTGGCCTAGCCGTGGTCTCCACTCGAGCACCAAGCCATCACCAAGGAACAAATATTTGTGATAAATAAACACACAAACAAATGCCCTCGCTCGCCGTGATTCGAATCTAGCTTCGTAGTCAAGCTCACTATCAACTAGGCTACGCTAACAATAAATGATAACCTAAGATCTGTTATATCGATAGAGATGTCAAGACGGATTCATTTCAGTCCGTCTTTCGACAAGATTTGTCGATGCGGACTCGATAAGAAAGCCAATATTGCCGTATCTAAATTAGATTTTAATTAATTCACTCGATATTCGGAAGCCGTCGGTCCCAAGGGTTCTGTATTGCTATTGCTGGGAACCCTTTTGCTTCAGATATATATATATATTCTAGTGGTACGTTTTCAATGGTTATACTTAGGCAAACAAATCTCTTTCGGAAAAGAAAACAACGAGATGGAAATCAACAGAAGAGTAAAAGGAACGTGGAAAAAGTACTGGAGCCTAAAGGAAGTTTTCAAAAGCCAGATGCCAGTAAAGACGAAGAGAAGAGCCATGGATATATGCCTGCTACCGTCACTCACTTATGCCTGCCATACGTGGAAATTCACGAAAAAAGCAAAAAATAAAATTACCACCTGCCAACGTAGTATGGAGAGAAGCATGTTGAATATCAGAAAGATACAAAAAATTCGGCACTCTAACATAAGGAAAATATCTGGAGTAGTAGACGCCCTCAAGAAAGATGAAATGGCGGTGGGCAGCGCACGTAGCCCGTATGAGCGACGATCGCTAGACCACGGTGCTGACTAAATGGCTAGGACCTCTGGGCAAGCGTAAACAAGGGAAACCTAGAACTAGATGGGAAGACGACATCACACAAACAGCTGGCAAACAATGGATGACACAAGCCAAAGATAGAGACCATTGGTCAACGTTGGAGGAGGCCTTCACCCTCAACTGAGAGGGGTTCTCGCATGCATTTAATGACTATAACTTAATAACTCAATCATGAATTTTGATTTGACATGTATAATTTTAATTTTATTTGTATAATTTTAATTTTATTTGTATAATTTTAATTTTATTTGTATAATTTTAATTTAATTTGAATAATTGTGATTGATAATTTGACATTCTACTATTATTAACTTTATTCATTTTTTCTTCTTAGACTAGAGTCATAGAGTTGCATCAAAAGAACAAAAATTGTTATTTTAAAAATACACTTATTAATTGTATAATGAAATATGTAAATAGATTAAGTACTTATAGAAAATTGACCAAAAACTAGCATGTAGCATTGATAGTACTTTTTTTTAACTTAATACTTTATACTTTTTTACACACAATTTACGCACTGTAAACGTTTAGAAAAATTCGAGAAATAAAAGGCATTTTTATTTTATTTTATTTAGAATCTCCTTTCTCTTGCTGGCGAACGTCTTAGAAACTTGAATCCACACGTGGCGTTAGTCCTGATGCAGAAATGTTTTACCGTCCCAAAAATAACCTATCTGCTTCGCACGGCTCCTTTATGGCTATTTCCTGATGCCATGGACGCTTTCGACGCTGTTATTAGGTCCATGCTCGAGTCCGTTCTCAACATCTCCCTAAACGAGGTCCAGTGGACACAAGCGGCTTTGCCCATCCGTTACGGAGGTATTGGGATGCGGCGCGTACGGTACGGGACGTGAGCCTGCCGGCTTTCTTGGCGTCAGCCCATGGGGTTACTGGCCTAGTCGCTAAAATTCTGTCTTTTAATGGCGACGGGCTTAGTGTGCCGCATGTGGTTGACGCTTCGAGGGAGTGGTTGGCTGGCAACCCGGGCGCGGCCGAGAGACGGCCGGAGAACCCGAAAGTCCAGCGAGCTTGAGACGACGTAGGCTGCAAAGGTACTTTCAATGAACTTATTGCCAACACTTCGGGGGTAGACCGCGCGAGACTTCTGGCTGTATCGCAGTCGGAATCAGGGGCGTGGCTGCACGCCTTACCTTCGCCTCAATTAGGCACATTGCTCGACGGTGACTCTTTGCGGGTGTCTGTAGCTCTCCGCCTAGGCTGCGCCGTATGTCAACCACACATATGCATCTGCGGGTCTACGGCGGAGGCTGACGGCCATCACGCTTTGAGTTGCCGGCGATGCACTGGTAGGCATCCGCGTCACCATGCCCTCAACGACATAGTCCAGAGGGTGCTTAGGTCAGCCGGCGTCCCCTCCGTGCTCGAACCTCCGGGCCTCAGTCGCACTGACGGCAAGCGACCTGATGGCTTGACGTTGCTGCCGAGGGAGAGAGGCCGGTGCCTGGTATGGGACGCTACGTGTGTTAGCACTTTCGCAGCGTCTCATATCAGTCGCACATCGCGCGCGGCTGGAGCGGCAGCCGAGGCTCAGGCTGCGGTGAAGCGGCAAAAGTACGCTCCCTTAGGGTCAGGGTACCTCTTTGTGCCTTTTGCCGTCGAAACAGCAGGGTGCTGGGGGAAGGACGCGAAACTTCTAGTGCGTGACATAGGGCGTCGACTCAGACAAAGGGGAGAAGACCACCGCTCCGAATCGTTTCTGGTGCAGAGGTTGGCCATAGCTATCCAACGCGGCAATGCCGTGAGTGTTATGGGCACCTTTGCACCGGAAGCGCTAAGGAGCGGATATTGACAGGATATTTTTGCCATATTTTTTTTTCTATGTACCTATATAATTTTTTTAAGTTAATTAAGTTTACTTTTAAGGTCTAGTTTTTTATTTTATTTTATTTATATATATATTGTTTGCCCTTAGAGTATGGCCATAGGCTATTGGCCGTAAGTGATTGCAAATTCCACTTTTAATAAGTCTTAAAAATGTTAGTTTTTTTCTACAAAAACTTGTGAATATATCAATTATGTACATATGTTAGCCCTTATACTTATAGCTTAGTTGGTACCCTACCTTCAGAGCTGGAGATCCCGAGTTTGAATCCCTCAGGAATTTGTGTGTATTTTAGGAGGTCTTTATTTCAAATATATGTATTTGCTCCTTTGTCATCTTTGTTTTCTACGTAAAATATGTTTATTATGTAGGTATATTGTTGCAATAATACAAGCTTTGAGTTTACCTTGTAACTACTTTGCTGGTGCATGGTAGTAGAACCTCGTGCAAAGTCCGCCCGGATAGCTACCATCGTCGTATCAGTTAACTTGCCGCATAGTAGCAGTGTTTGCTTGTCGTGGTTGTTCGGTTTGGGGGTAAGATAGCCGGTGTAATTACTGGCACAGATAGAGGCAATTTCATCTAAGTCCTCAGGGTAGGCAGCACATAGGTGATTTTCTGATCATCGCTATGTCTATATTGTCTATAGGCCTCAGTTCCTGCCTTCTATCAGGTCAGCTGAGAGCTCAGTTGTCTACCTTCGTCACATAAAAAAAATCTAGGTAGAAGATTATACCTAATTATTTGTTAGTTAACATTTCATAACACTAACTCAAGTAACCCGTTTATTTACACCCATCTGCATTACCATCCAAATACTAATACATGTTCTGTCTAAAATGACTGCATTTGCAGAAATGAGAGAAACGAATCGGAGATGATAGGGATATGTAAAAGGTATATAGTTTTAAGACATACTATAAGGTTCAATATACGAATATAATTTCAACTGGTGAGACCCCCAAGTTTATACGAATGAATAAACGGCAAGACGTTATTCTAGTCTCACGACGGAACCATTCACCCGTATTAAAGTCTACGTTTTGAACTTCTCAAATAGATAATGTAATTCAACTCGCTTATTCCAAACTCGAGCCGCCCTTTGTGGGCATGAATGGGGATTCCGAGTCTCAATTCCGAGTTTCAATTCCGAGTAAACACTCGTTTACTTAATTCGATTTAAAAAAATCCGATATATTTTTTCAAGTTAGTACAATTTCAGAGTAACTAATCAATTGTTCAAACAATGGAATTGACTTTGAGACTTTGCAATTTATTTAATCTTATTTTCTTGAATATACAATTCAGGTTAGTAACAGATATCACAGCAGAAATAAAATCAGGCAGGGTGCTCTGTTTTTAGCCGTCAGCAAATAAAACCTTGAATGTATAGTCCCTTAGCCACTTATGTCATATTGAGGCTTTAAATGAAATTGTAAGAAGCTCCGTACTACATGTAATTTTGACAAAGTTCTAGAGTGATCCAGGGTTCCAATTGAGTTTACAAGTTGTAGTAGATTCTTGAAAATCTGAAAATTACCGGAAAGTGTAATCAGTAAATTTTCTTGAATTCGCTTATACGTTCTTTTGAGTTTATTCTAGTTTTGATTAAGGTTTATTGTGTAATATTTTGCAAAGTCCACTATAATGATGCTGCTGTCCATCATCAATCTTCTATCAACGAATGGTCAGTGACACTTCAATTCTATAGTCGGCTCTTAAGACACCCATACTATGAGCTGAGGTGATGACAAATGTATTCTTTACTGCCGTTGCCGTATCGGAGCATATGATTTTTCATATTACTAGTATTTATTTAGTAAGCACAACACAAGCTACTCAGCAAATTTGAAGAGAGTTTATATCCAAAACTCCATGCTCAGTGCGGCCCCCATTGTGATATTTTCACGTCGGGAATGGCAAGTCTGATGAACGAATGTAAAATAATGTTTGTAAATGAATGTATGTGACAATTTTATTATATTTGAAACTTTAGGTTCATGGAGCCCCAGCGCACGCAAATTGTTTGCTGAGATCGCGAAACGTCTTGTTGATGTAACTAAAGGCCGAAGATCTGGCGGCTTCCTCGCACAACGTGTACATAAATGACTTGCCGAACCTTGTAAAAGATAAATGTGACATAGTTCTGTTTGCTGATGATACATCGTTAATTTTCAAAGTTGACAGAAAACAAATTGACTACTGACAAGTCAATGAAACTTTGAAAGAGGTATCAGAGTGGTTCACAGCAAATAATTTACTTCTTAATGCGAAGAAGACCAAATGTGTAAGATTCTCGCTTCCAAATGTAAGAAAGTCTGAAACTATTATCACGTTAAATGGTGAGAAGCTAGACCTTGTTGATAATGCACTTTTTCTGGGCCTTACCTTGGACAGCAATCTGCAATGGGCTCCTCACATATCTACCCTGGCAAAAAGGCTGAGCTCTGCCGCGTATGCAGTTAGAAGAATCCGACAGTTCACTGACGTGGAGACAGCTCGCCTAGTTTCTTTAGTTACTTTCACAGTATTATGTCTTATGGCATACTGGTTTGGGGCAAAGCAGCAGATTTGGACACTTTACATCTCCAAAATTATGTATTATTGACATTAGAGAATATACATCTCTAGTTTAATTTAATATTAGAGTTTATTTTACTGTGATGTCATATTTAAATAGGTATTGGCTGTTGTCTTTTAAATAATAAGAATAGTTGCTTTGTGATTGTCACTAAATTATTAATTTTCTATTTTATTATTATTGTTAAAATCATGACGATTAGAGACCTTTTACATCTCTAAATCTTAATATCTCTTTATTCTGACAACTAGAGGACCTTTACATCTCTAGTAGTATTAGATATAGATACTTAATAATGTTGCGAACTTGTACAATAATAATTATTTTTGTTTAATATTATGATCCTTTATTTATTTCTGTCTTTATAAAAATGTCTATAATAATCTTTTTTTTTTATGTAACACATTCTCTAATGCATGTTATTTTAATAAGATGTATTATTATACTGTTTTGAAAAAATAAGTCCACCTGAGTTTCTTACTGGTTCTTCTCAGGAACGGCGTAGGGTTTGAACCAGTAGTAGATTTTTTTCTCTCATGTCAGACGATTCGAAAGTGCTTACTTGAATAAAGAATAGTTTGACTTGACTTGAACGGATCAGTATTGCGATAGAGCGAGGAAATGCCGCCAGCATCCACGGTACAATGCCACAAGGGCCAATCTTAGATATAGGTTAGGTTAAGTAGATTAGTTAGATTTAATCTATGTACATAAATTATAGTTTTGAAAATAAATATATATAAAACTTATATTTGTAATACTAAGTTAGTAATTCTATGGTCCTAGCTGTAAGTTACAAATGTAATAAAAGAAAAGAAACATGTATATTAATATCTATTGTACCCGTTAAAGCCGGGACCGATCGCTAGTTTTTTTAAATATCAAAAGAATGAAAATTGATGACTTAATCATTTAGCTAATACTAACATTTGCACAAAGCAAAGTTCTTTTAATCTTCAAAATAACTTCAGCCTTAACAATTACATCCAAAGAAAGCTGAAAACATTTAAGCTCTTAAGTCAATCGGAAATTATTTCACAGTTGGAAAGAACTTGGAATGCCGTTTAAGTGATGTCAAGTTCACAAAAAGGGTGAGATACTTCGGCAACTTTATTACTTTTGATAAGATTAGGCGTTACTTTGGGGGAATATAGGCGTACAAAGATATTTCAAATTTGTAAGACTTTAGTGTGTTTTGTAGGTACTACATTGTTGTAGTTTCAATTTACGATGAAATTTTTGTAGTTATACTTGGGCCACATTACACGTATATGGTCGATGGGGTCGAAAAGTGCTCGAGTGCAAACGCAGCGTAGAACGTCCACCCACAAGATGGACAGACGACCTTAAGAAGGTCACCGGGACACGCTGGATGCAGGTCGCATCTAACCGGTACATGTGAAGGTCCAGAGGGGCCTATGTTCAGCAGTGGACGTCTTATGGCTGAGATGATGATGATGATGAAATAGACTTCGGTAACCGCTTCAAAATAACTGCCAGGTTAACAAAAGGATTACGAAAGTCCTGTCACACTTAACGTCAACTTTATTTGAAATATAAATTTTCGAAGACTAATAAATTACTTTATAAAAAACAGCTAACAAACTACAATAAAATGTTAAGGAAATGTATTTTAAAATCCCAAAGAATAAATAATGTTAATCATATATCTTGTAGTAAAAACAAATGTAAGGCTACATGGGACATTATTTCCAAAAAAATATCAAGTATTAACAGTTATAATGAAATTGATTATTTAAATTATAATAGTATGACATTAAGTAATCCGCAAGATATTTGTAATTTAATGAACGATTATTTTATTGACATGACTTTATCAAAATCTAATTCAAATGGTAATGTGAATAATGTGGTAAATAATGTAAATAATTTTCCTTCTACAATTTTTTTAAAACCAACTGATGCTCAAGAAGCTTTTAAAATTATAATGTCCCTTAACAACAGTATAAGACTTCCGGATATGATGATATTACCACATACATTCTTAAGCTAAGCGCTATTTGGATATGTCACCCCTTAGCCCATATAATCAACCTATCATTCGACCAAGCGGCTTTCCCCGAACAGTTAAAACTGTCCGTGGTAACGCTCTTATTCAAAAAAGGTGACCGTAAAGATCCCAATAATTATAGGCCTATCACAATTGTTCCAGTTATATCTAAAATAATTGAGAAGGCAATGTGTGAAAGGCTAACGAGATTTTTAGAAAGAAACAGGCTACTGCAATCTGAACAGTACGGATTTAGAAAAGGTCTCTCAACTGAACTGGCTTGTTTTGATTTTGTGAGATATGTAACTGAATGTTTAAACAGGAGAGTACCAGTACTATCAATATTTCTTGACCTAAGCAAAGCTTTTGACTGCGTAGATCATAGTAAACTTCTAGCAAAGCTTGAGTGTTATGGTATTAGAGGAGTTGCGCAGAAATGGATAAAAAGCTATTTGTCACAAAGAAAACAATGCACCGAAATATTAAAAATTGAAAAGGTCGGGAAAAGCTTTACGAAGATTGGTTATCGATCAACTTTTCGTGAAGTTAAATCTGGTGTCCCTCAGGGGAGCATTTTGGGGCCTCTTTTATTCTTAGTGTACATCAATGACCGCCCTCTAGCCATCTCACATAAATGTATACTGTTCGCGGACGACACAACTTTATTAGTAAAGGGTGGAGACGCTGATACATACGAAGATACTGTTAATAATGCATTAGTTGACATAAATAATTGGACATATAATAATAATCTTGACATAAATATGACAAAGACATTTTATATTCAATTCCATTCATATAATAGCATTCCAATTCAATTAAATATTAATTATAATAATGTACCCATTTCAAAATGTGAAAACATAAAGTTTTTAGGACTAATTATCGATCAGCACCTTAATTGGAAGGAACATGTAAATAATGTTTGCAACAGACTGACTAGATTCATATTTGCTTTAAGAAAATAAAGAAATACTGTTAACATGGACGCAGCAATCACAGCATATGTTGTATCGTCAGTGCTTAATTACGGACTATTGCTGTGGGGAAACTCGGTGGATGTCGAAAGGGCATTTATAGTTAAAAAAATTGTATCCGTGCAATCATGAATGCAAGGTTTGACGATAACTGTCAGCCGTTGTTTAAAAAAACTAATATATTACCGCTGCCTTGCATGTACATAAAAAAAGCATGTTTACTAGTAAAAGCCCACCCAGATCTATTTAGAGTGAGGTCTGAATTTTATAATAGCCAGAGAACACAATTCCAAAATCTTTTACACCAACCTCGATGCCACTTAGCGATATATAAAAAGAATGCTTATAACATGTGTATAACTTTACATAATGACTTGCCGAATAGCTTAAAACTTTTAAGTGGTAAACAATTTAAAAATCAATTGACTAATTTTCTTCTGGAACAATGCTTTTATAGTGTGAAGGAATATACAGATTTTAGTAGGCAAAACGCACAATAAAACGATCCCATCACACACATACTGGCTCTAGGGATTTCACCTGGCGATGGGTCTTTATTCTTAATTATTTGTATATTTGTTGTTAGTTATATGCTAGTATAATTAATAAATACGTAGTTTTAAGAATCATTTGCATGCCGTCATGTTGACGACTGAATACTTCTCCTACCACCTACACTACCATCTGTACTAGTAATAAGTATTCTTGCAAATAAAAATTCTTTATCTTTATGTTTATCTTTAACGACCCGTGAGACGTGAATTAGTACGGCACATTGTTTTTTATACGGAACTTTAAAAAAGCTCCGGCGAGTTAAATTATCGCAAAAAACCGCTCAGGTCAGTGGTGTTGGGATAGAACCAGAGGTAGATTCTAGATACTTTAAAATATTGATAATTATGTATATCAAAGTCGTGACATGTGATGAGTTGAGACTGCTTGTTGCTAGGCGAACTTCACTGAAAACTGTTCGACGTTCGAAAATTCCACATTTCTAAAAAACAAGAGGTACATAATTTACGGGATAAATGTAAATACTTTATAATCTGATATTATTTGGTATTTATTAACCCCACGACCTCGTCGGGCTTTGGTCGCGAATACTCCATGATGAGGATCCTCTAAATGGATCGAAACATGTCGATCTATCATCGACTTACATTATGTGAGTAACCCGTTTGATAAATATTTAAATAAAAAATAAACATATGATTTCGCTAAGTTACATATCACACAAAAGTGAAACTCAATAAGTAAACCCAGTTTAAGCAATATTTGCTAACAAGGTAAAACTTCTGAATGATAGATTAGGTGTTACGTGTGTTAGCAAACAAAATTCGAGCTGCGTCCTTAGTTTTCACACGTGATAACTTATTCGGAAACGAATTGAAATACTAATACTTAAATATTAATAAATAAATGACAATGCAGTGTGCTTGTTTAGATTATCTTTTTTTTTTTTTTTATGTTGGCACAACAAAGTGGCTCCACTCCACCTGATCGTAAGTGAAAAGTAGAGCCCAAATCGCGGCGGCAACGAACAGGAGACAATCAGTAACCTGTTAGTTGCCACCGCCTTGCTGGCCAGCTAGATGCTTCTTCACGCTTCGTTTAAAGGGTCCCAACTTATAGGTATGCGGAAACACATGTAATAAATAACAGTTTAGTAATAAATCATTTTATGGCCGTGTAGTGACGGTGTAGTTTTAAGTAGTGTGACTACTGGGGAAAGATAAAAAGTACAAATGAAAATATTTAGTTAATAAATAATTTGCTTTGTATTTTTACAACACTTTAAAATATTTTTGTAATCTCTCGAACATGATAGGAGGCTTTATTCCCAGCATTGAGACATATAAGCTACACTTTGTATTTTTAATATATTCTAAACCAAATACAATAAGAATACATCCACAAAATACACATTTGAGAATAAAGCCTTAATCCCCTAAGGCAGAATTGTGTCGTCAGCAAAGTTTTCCTTGACCTGCCCGTCTTTGAGCGACTTTCAAATGAAATATGGTCGAGACACAAAAGAGCTTCGTAGCGCTACCAATGAATAAAAACTCCCTGGACAATGCCAGTTTTTCTGTTCAATTCTATTTAACTGAATTGTGGACAGAGACTAGCTGAATTGGAGACTTTGCATGATCTTGCTTTACCGTTATAATCCGCGTATGAATAAAATGTCATTGCAAGTCGATTTGTGTGACAATGTACCATGATATTAAATTATTTTTTTTATAGTATATAGTTATATCTACACTTTAACAGGGGACGATATAAATAGGCTAGTTTCTTATCAAATACAGTTATCATGTCGTATTATTTGTATTTTACAATCAAACAAGTTTAACAATGAAGAACAAATATTTAGATGTTGAACACTGAGTTATGAAGGTCCTCATGTTTGTTTGTTGTTGTTTATATGACACAGTTATACTGCATATATGTATAAATAAATAAAAAATGTCAAGACTCTTAAATAGACCTTATGTGTTCTTCAATAAGTCCATTTAAAACAACGGGACAAGGTACTATACCTATCCATATGCAACCGGCACATTTTAAAAGTGATTACGTTATTCGCTTTTTTATTCAGGATTTTTATTGACAGTCTTAATTTGACTAGTCCCTTAAAGTAACGAAATGTTCTGTCAGAGTCAATACTGTTGAGTGGGCGAAATGGCGTTTCATATAATTTAATTGATTTACTGAATGACCCTTTTAAGTAAAATATATTCAGATTTCTGAGGCTTCTAAATTTGATTACGAACGAAATGTAATTAGAATAATTTGATAGAAGAATTAGTAAAAAAAATTGTACATTATGAATAAGAATTAGTACACGCAAAATAGGCGCAAAATGTTTGACGTCGAGTTGCGGTAATTTAGCCCGCGTAAACCTATGAGAATCGCCAGGTTGAAGTGGCAGAGGGCTGGCCATATTGCCCGGAGGACCGATGACCGGTGGGGTCGGCGTGTTCTCGAGTGGCGACCACGCACTGGACGGCGCAGCGTGGGAAGGCCCCCCACAAGATGGAGCGACGACCTGGTAAAGGTTGCGGGTGTCCAATGGATGCGGATAGCTCACGACCGATCTTTGTGGAACTCTCTGGGGGAGGCCTATGTCCAGCAGTGGACGTCAATTGGCTGATGATGATGATGATGATGAAATCTATGAAAATGAGTACCAGGTGTCAGATCTATTATACTATAGTTATGTTGTTTTTCCTATTTCATTTTGATCTTAGATCCTTTTAAAGTATGATAATATTGAATGATAGATAGATGTAAGTAAGACGCAAGATATATATTTACGATATCAGTTTACAATCGCAGTAAACATGATTCTTGTACTGTAAAGCCTGTTTTACAGGTAACCAAAAGTCGGGATTTTTAATATAAGATATACCTGATAATAATTTATATTGTGGTAGAGTATACATATAGATAGATGCATAATTGATGATTTGCGGAATTTGTATAAACTACACATATCACACATATACAGTGTGTAAGTCTAAAAAGGGCTAAGCTCTTAACGGGTGTTAGTTTACGACATAATAAGTACATTCAAATAACATTTACTTAAAATAAGAGCAACAAAATTTTCCATACAAAATAATTCGGCTCGCAATGTAGATCAACAAACGCGAGTTAAACACTTGTTACTCGTTGACAGGTAATTTCAAAAGCAGATGACATAACTGCCATATCATCAATAACTAATGTTCGTACCTACATTGCTGCTCCGATAGTCTTAAAAAAATCTGTGGGTTCATAATTAAGAGTAACTTTAAAAAAACCTTGTAATCCATTATCACACTAATGAATCCCATGCCTGGTTTACTCGCCCGTATAAGATTTACATACTGTATGAGCATTTAGGAACAGAATAAAAACTAAGAGAAAAGGGTGTACTTGTAAGGGATCCCTCGTAGAACAGATCTGCTTTCTTTTTTATCTTGATTTTCTTATTAGAATTTGTCACGTCAGTCACTGGAGTCATTGAAATACAGCGGAGGAGCAAAGAAGACTGGAGAAATTACCACAAATTATTGAATTTTAAATTAATTATGAAGCGTTACATTGTGGCCATGGAAAAGTTGTGATGGAATGGATGTAATGTGTTCAGAAATATATATATGAAGCCTTTCAGTGTCTATTATACCGGGTGGAAAGATAAGTCGGGCCATAGAGGGAAACTACCTTTAATCCTTAAGTTGGCTCATTTTACTCAAAGGAAACACTATTATTTTTAAAAAGGAAGATTACTGCAACCAAAGATATAAATAATAATATCTATGGTTTTGGAATCGAATTTCGTTTGGATTTCGAAAAAAATGTATGGAATAAAAATCTTTGTGGTCTAAGTGTTCAATTTTAGGGAAAATTGTTCCACATTAATGTAAGACATAATGATTGTCGGGGGCATTTAAACACTATCGTTAGCTCAATCGAAAAGTGTAAAAGAATCACGAAAAAAAATTTTTTTTCATATTTAGCAGGTTTGATTCCCGGGCGAGACAATCGAAATTAATAAAAACTTTGAATACCTACAGTTCGGTTTCGTATTTAAAATAAAAGAATGTTTCCTTTCAGTGAAACGAGATAGCTAAAGGTTTTAAGGTAGTTTCCTTTCTGAGTCCGACTTATCTTTCCACCCTGTATAAAGTTACTTTACCAGAAATAAGACAGCACAATACAAGTTATTGTGAAAACAGGCGGATTCTAAGCTGCGCAATGAATGTTGTCTTCCATTGAGCCTTATTTATTTATCATGAGCTTACGGTTGACGTAGTACAATTTATGTGAAAACTACATTTATAACTTTTGTTAGTAATATAAATTTGAATTTAAACTTTTGTGAGATCTTATCATTATCATCAGCCTATGATAGTCCACTGCTGGACGTAGGCCTCTCCTATTAACTATGAGGTAAATGCCCATAATCGCCACGCTGGGAAGGCGGATTGGCGATCGCAGTAATGTGTCCACTATGATGACGCTGCTGCTCATCATCAATCTTTTATCAAATAGTGGTCAGTGACACTTCAATCCCTTAGTCGACTCTTACGACACCCGCTGGAGGGGTAGTGACAAATGTATTCTTACTCTGCCGTCCTTTGTCTAAAACCTATCTAACCCACAAATTGTAGTTTTGAGTTATGAGCAAAAAACTTAAAAGTAAATATTTCTAGAAAATCTTAAGATTTATTCCGAACTTCTGTTATAAAAAAAATAAAACTAAATTCAGGCTTACATTGTATGTGCACCATTTTAAAAACGAATGTAATATTTATGAGAAATTACCGTTTTTGTGTTTTAGTGTTGCAAAGAATTACAAAAATGCAAGTGATTTTACCTTTAAAACCCCGTTAAGTATACCTTTGCCGTTTTATAGCGTTGCATAATTACCAGTTCATATCTAAATAACGGCTAAGTACTTAACGTGTTTATAGTATTGTTTTTATACTTTGCAGAATACGAAATGCATAGCTTAATAACGACTAAGTCACTTTAAGAGTTTATAGTACTTTATGTGTAGGATTACTAGTTAAAAAAAGAATGATATAAACACGCTACTGGACTTTAGCTGTTTTTTAACTATGAAATAACTGTGAAAATCATAGCTAGTTGTATGAATTCCTAAGCATAAAACACGTTACATGACAGATCATTTCCGATAACTAGGTTATAATCTTGTAATGTTATCCAAATGGTTTATTTAATGTTATAGCAAGTCCTCGTTAACCTACACTTTACAAGTAACAATTAAAGGGATTTAATACCTATTTAAAATAAATGAAATAAGACTGTGTATGATAAATCTTTTTAATTCAAATGCGAAACAAAACGAAAAATCAGCCTAAACTTTTTTTATAATTACAAAACAAAAAACAAAATTACTTCTAGTTCATAAGAATAAAAAAAAAATATTTTTTGTGAAAACTTATTTAGTCTTATTAAGTAACATCAGAATTATCGAATTAGTAGATTGCATACCGAGGACAGTAAAGTTAAGTTAATTACAGACCTTGGCCGGAAAAAGTATAAAATCACTTGTCTGTCTACCTTAACTTCACTTTCGCCCACTTACTTTACAGAAGGGCTAGTATAAATGTAAGCTTATTGTAACATTCACTTTACTGTAGTTAACGTATCGACGGGTCAAATTATGACTGTCGTTTACATAGACCGTAACGTCTACTATCATATTTTCACCCTTCGATATGTTGACTATAAAGTAAAGTAACTGTCAAATACAACAGATTTAAATGTATACTAGCCCTTCTGGCTTAGATATGTATCTACCTACTAGTCATTACCCGTAACAAAACAATTTATAAAACTTATTTATTATTTCTTCCTTAATTAACAAACGAGATCAATTATAAAACTTCAATACTTAATTATTATCATGTTCAAATCGTCTACCATGCCCGACATTGCCTATTACATGTTATGGATTTACATACATACATACATATTTTAACGCTGTTCAATGCAGGTTGTCTTTCTTCATTTTGATTACAGCAGGAGTCTATCATACATTGGATTCTCGAGCTTATTAAATGCTTGAAATTAAAGACAATAATAAATATTTGCCTATAAAATAAAGCGTGATGGCAAAAAGTGACGTTTTAAGAATAAGTTTAGGAAGTAGTCTGATTAAGTTGTAAAGGCAGCGGGCTTTTCTATAGCCTCATACGGTAAGTGAAAGTCACGGTGTTCACCCTTACCTCTGCCGAAACCTTTATAATATTACATGTAGTTCAACTTACATGGGTTGCTTTGTTTGTATTGCGGCGTTTTACGAGTATTACAGGATTTCCTTTAATACCTAACATATTTCTATAGATATAAACGCGCGCGACAGAGTGACTGTACTAGAAATTCTATTGTAGATAATTTTGTCGTATATATAATTAACAAACCAACATAATAATATGTATTCTATTAGGTAACCGTCAGGTACAACAATACCTTCAGCGAAGAACTACAACAAAGGCTGTAGCAGGGTAGCCTTGGAAAAAATGCCCCCAGAGGTTTTGGTTTGAAACTATAGTCAAACGATGACTTTTAAAGAGGTAACACCATGCACAAATTTTGGACCCCTCTTACCCACACAAACCCCAATAACTGTGAAACAGTTTTATTTTTTTTTTCCTAAACTATGTTAGTGACGGTTTCTATATTTTGCACTACGGCCTAAAGGTATTATTAAAAAAGACAGCCGTCTAGGACTTCATACCAATACAAATAGTTTATTGTTTGAATGTGAGTAGGTAATAAATATATTCATAAAAAAAAATCAACCTGTATAACAAGTTTGGCTAGAGGTACAATCACCATTTCTTTTTTATATATTGTGTCTACATCTTATCTAGATAATTTGCAACTTTCATGTGCCTAATTAGTCTAGGTGCGTCAATGCGAGAATTTTTTTTTTAATACTATGGTGCCTACTACGGCCTCACAATATTATGATGAAAGACTTTCGTCTTCATTATTAAATATTACACAAAATGGTAGTATCAATAACCATTGATGAGTTTAATTTATAATTATTTAGCACCACCTTTTCAAATTGAAATTCCTTGTCGCTGGCGGTTGCTTATTTTTACTTATAATATTGTAAAACCGTAGTAGGCACTATAGTATTTCAAAAAGATGTTTCGCTATGATCCACCTAGACTAGGCACATGAAACTTGCATATTATCTAGATATGATGTAGACATATATAAAAAAATGGTGATTGTACCTACCTCTAGCCAAACTTGTTATACTTGTATAACAAGTTTGACTAGAGGTAGGTAGAAAATTAAAGTATTTTTTTTTACTGTTTTTTTAATGTGTATGAAGTCCAAGAAGGCTGTCTTTTTTTGATAATAACTTTAGGCCATAGTATTATATTTGCAAAATTTGGAAACCATCACTAACATAGTTTAGGAGAAAAAAAATAAAACAGTTTTTCAGTTATTGGGGTTTTCGCTGGTTAGTGGGGTAAGACGGGGTCCAAAATTTGTGCATGGTGTTGCCGCTTTAAAAGTCATTGTTTGACTATAGTTTCAAACCAAAACCTCTGGGGGCACTTTTTCCAAGGCTATCCTGCTACACCCTTTAAATGAAAAAGTTGAACATCTAACTAAAATTTTAAAGCTCATCAAAAACGTATTTATGTTTGGTTGACAACAATAAACATTATATTGTCAATAATTATTATATAGTCTTAAATAATAGGCAGAATAACTACTGTACATATATAACTTTAATATATTACACACTTACCGTCGCGTTCCAGACATTTTGCGGTGATAAACATGCAGCCGTCACTGATAACTATTCGACTATGGAACTCACTCCCTATTGAATTAAGACGTGCCGAATCGATTGCATCCTTCAAAACATTACTTAAGAAACACTATTTGTCACTTCCTTCTTTCACTTCACTTCACTTCATCAGCCTATCTCGGTCCACTGCTGGACGTAGGTCTCTCCTATTAACTATACTATGCGTATAGACGCATTAGGAGGTAAATGCCCATAATCGCCATGCTGGGCAAACGGATTGGCGATCGCAGTAATGTGTCCACTATGATGACGCTGCTGCCCATCATCAATCTTGTATCAAAGTATGGTCAGTGACACTTTAATCCCTTAGTCGACTCTTACGACACCCGCGGGAAGAGTTGGGGTGGTGACAAATGTATTCTTACTGCCGTCACCACACGGTCACTTCCTTAGTTTTGAATTATTTATTTATTTTCTCCTTTCATTCCAATTGACTTAAACTAATTATTTCTCATAGTTTCACTATGTGATATATCTGTATTTTTATAAAATGTATATGTATGTCTATGTGTATCTATTTATATATATCATCATCGTCATCATCAGCCTATAATAGTCCACTGCTGGACGTAGGCCTCTCCTATTAACTATGCGTATAGACGCATTAGGAGGTAAATGCCCATAATCGCCACGATGGGCAAGCGGGTTGGCGATCGCAGTAATGTGTCCAGTATGATGACGCTGCTGCCCATCATCATTTTTTTTATCAAATAATGGTCAGTGACACTTCAATCCCTTGATTTGATTTGATTTGATTTATTTAGCTCACAAAATAAATTACAATATAAATTATGATACACTAATCTACATGAATTTAAATTTATGATTGTCAAAAAATATCGTACAATAAAATGATGTCAAAAAATAAATATAGAATAATAATAACTAGCATTACATTTAAATTAACATTAAATATCACATCGCATATATTATTATCACACACTCTTACGACACCCGCAGGAGGAGTTGGGGTGGTGACAAATGTATTCTTACTGCCGTCACCACACGGCCTATTTATATATATATATATATATATATATATATATAATATATACATATATATGTATTTATTTTTACATTCCATACAAAGGTTGTCTGGAAGAGATCGCTCTTTAGCGATAAGACCGCCTTTTGTTTACCTCTTTCTATAACATGTTCATTTATTATTTGTCTTTGAGGTGCAATAAAGAGTTATTGTATTGTATAACTACACAACCTCGTGCGCGAGCGCCGCACAGTGACCTGCCGGCCACGGCGGTCAGATCTGAGGGGAGGGGTTTTGCACTTTGCGGGATATTAGCGTAGTATTGTTGATTAGCGTGTTTTTAGTCTTGTAACATTGTTTTTTTTTTCTGTAGTTTTCATCCGTTTAAACTAAGTCACTAGGTTTTAGTGTTGTATTTGTAGCCGAAATCGTAATTAAGTTCTTATTAATAAAAGGTTAAGGTACTTTAGCCATGTTTAAGCGTAGAAGCTGTTTTTTAATGTAGTATCAGACAATAAAAGTGCGTAACAAAAAAATAATAATAAAAGGGTAAAAGGACTTAAACGAGGATATAAACAGTTTTTGTCAAGTAACGTGTTTTTAGCTGCGTATCATGCAGTTTAATCATTAAATGAATACAACTGCTAAGTACCTTAACATTACTTATAGCTATGTAATGTAGATTTGCCATTTTATAGTATTGTAATCTATCAACTTATACTGCACTTAGCGGGGTATTTGGATTGAGTATCTCCGTGAATATAAATGATAAAAATATGATTCCAAGACCAGTCGATAGGGTTTTAATTCCTCTTTCAGAATCTTTATTCAATTGAAAACTACTATTTTGCTGCTTAGGACGGTTTTAGGTATAGGACGGCAGTACTGCCATCACCACACGGCTTCGCGAGATCTAATAACTATAAATCTAATATACTTAACACTTTGAGCGCGGGGAACTCGCGAGGGGAGTTCTCTGTGGGAGGTCCATTTTCGCTACAAAGCGGAAAATCACGGGATCGGCTACGAGCGGAGCGCGTAGCACTCGTACACAATGAAAGTGTTAAGGTACGGTTAGGTTTACGTGTATTTGGTCACTACGCGCGACAGGTTTTGGAGATTTTTGGTGAGCACTGAACCTGCGTTACCGTGTAGTAACAGTAAAAATTAATTTGTCACCACCCCAACTCTTCCCCAACTCCCCCAATTTCATTTAAATCGCTTGCATAGATCCGGAGCTACTAAACATTTTCGGAACAGCCCTCGTACACAAAAAAAACCACGTAAAATAACGTGTGATGAAACAGTAGCTGTGACTCATCATATTATAATAGCCTGACATCAAAAATCCATCCCCCATTCTTGTCCCATCCTTAACGATTTTTGTTTAAATTTTATGCGCCTGTTAAGGCTCAAAGTGGACGAAACACGCTTTAAAAGAATCGTCTTCCAAATCCGTCGGAATCAATTCGCAATTCGCCAATAACCGGCCCATTACGTCACTCCCGTAAATCCCGCGAACGCCGGGAAAAAATACCGCGCAATTAATTTCCAGCACTCTTGTTACCCTTACTACGGGTTTATGGGTCGATTGCATAAATTTATGAATAGTTGTGTGCCATAATCAGGAATCGGACAAATGTGCGTCATTGGTCGCAATAATATGGACAAGGCACCGATTTGATTGAATGAATATTTAGACGAATAATTTCTTGAAATTTGATTTAGAAGCTTTGAGGTGTCTATTCACAAAGGTTTTCATAGTTAAGTACCGGTGTCAAAAGGGTAATTTTCTGAAAATGATTAAAAAAATAATTATTCAATCAACTTAGGAGTCATGTCCATGTTATTGCGAACAATGGCGCACATTTGTCCGATTTCTAGCCATAATTGAAAAAAAAAATCACGATCGGTTGAAAATTTCTAAGAAGGGACATTTGTCAGTTTAGAAATAAACCTTATTATATATGACGTTAAGGCTATCGGAAAAATGGTGTCTTACCCTTATATTAATAAGGATTAATCTATAACTATCAAAAGTCCAATGCTATGTTACGTATAAATGTAATTTTAATTCAATGATATTGTGCATAATGACTGTAATTGCCTACTTGTAACCCTCTTATATTGCTGTGCCCTTACAGGGTGTCACATGTAGAGTAGGCAGGAGCGAATTTTTTTTTTTATTTAGTTTTTCCTGTATTACCAATCGATGTTCGACATCTTCAGATGTCTAGAAAAAAAATACAAGGTTCTACATCAACGTCTTGAGGTGGCGCATCAGATTTGAAGTTTGAAGAAAAACGCAAATTACAGTTACTTTCAACATTTTTGTTAAACCAAATTTTTTGCTAAAGTTTTAATTCTAATAACTTTAGAACAATAATAATACTTCTAGCTTTAAAAAAAAATATCAGGTGTGATACTAAACCTTCCAAATCCGATGCAATAGACTCTTCATTCTCTCTGAGATATTGGGACTTTGTGTCAAATATTGTATTTATTTTACAATGAATGGACCCATCTCTCGCTTTTGGTACACAAACAGATGCCGAAGCCTCAGTTACGAGCTTGATGCACCATTCCACTGCCTGAGTGCGACAAGGATAGTTTTCAATCTGAAATAATTGATCTCCTGAGTATCATTTCTGAAATCTCTGCATCACTGTATTTCATGTTCACTGGAGGTTCTATTGTATTTCTTTTGACCAATTAATAAAATCATAATAATTTAAAACCTCTGTTCTAACATTTGGTAGCGAAAACATTGCCTCACGCTTTCCTTTACACTCTTTTGTTGTTTTTAACACCTTCTACGGCAACAGTTCTCTTAATTATGGTTCATCATAGTGCAACGTAGCTAAAAGTAATTATTCCGGGTGCACAAAGAATATAGTTTTTTATAATAATTGTTTTTAGGTATTCAAGCAACTACAAACAACCTTTAATATGAATAGGCTCATGTTTACGATATTAAATAATTTTGATTGAGAGTCTTCGTAAAACATCTGTTTTGTGGTTTGTTTGCGTAATTTCTTCGCAGTTTTGTAATTATTACAATAAACATAATAATAAAATCAACCTTAATGATTTGTTGGTACCTAACTTATTATGGGAATGATGCTTTGTTTCAAATGTTTTCAATGTCGGTGGCGATCATTTCACACAAGTCTTTAACAGCAGGGTATTTACCAGTATTAAGTCCCAGAAGTTCATTTATTAGCCACAAATAATATTTTATTATATCACATTACGTTAGTAACATAGTACAATTTAGTTTTATTGGATTGACAAACAAAGGGCACCGCAAGTGTCAAAATTCAAAATTAACAACAATTCAACTTTTTTACACTTGCCCTTAACCCTTATTGACGAGTTTTATTTTCTATGTAGCACTAGTACAACCAGTATAATACACTAAACTGAACAGAAATGTAAGTTTTATGACATTTAGATACAATAAAACATTAACTTGCGGCTACACCTTAGACGCAAAATTTTATCTTTTTTGGAAACTACCCTCGTGGTGCGCCACCTTAAGATAAAGTCGTAGAGTTTTGATTTTTGGTCTGAATCAAGCTTTCGTATACGGTCAACTATTGATGATACAGGAGAATTAAAATTTGAAAAAATATTTTTTTTGTTCAAATTCGCTCCACCCTAATGTAGAGGTACCTTTATTTTTAATTCGATCCATGCTTGTAATGTGATAATGCAATAAACATTTCTACTTCTATTTCACAAGATTATTACATAAATTACAAATACAATCATAAATCCTTATAAAACTAACTTACAACTAACAAATACCAATTACAATTCAAAAAAATAACTTAAATTACAATGTCAAATTAATGTCAAATTAATGTTCTGTGTTTTCACAAGTAAATTTTTAGAAATAGCCAACCTTTGGCAATCGAAAAAGGCGTCAAACTTAAAAAAATATAGGCGCGTATTGTTTTGAATTTGCCACCTTTTACACCATCAAAGGTCACACAGAATAGAGCTCCGTATATAATACAAAAATTATGAATTCAATTTTTTTTTTCATTAAAGAGTTTTCACCATGTACAATGTTTTACACGTACAATTCTTTTCGAAGCTCGTGACAATTGTCAAAACGTTTAGAAAAAATTTCGTTGTTCTTTACATAAAGTTCGGCCTGCGTCAGAATTTCGTGTTTCTTGAGACAATTATCTCTACAAGATAGTAGGTATACTCCATTTCAAATACCATGGGCCAATGCCACATAAAACATTGATGTGGCATCGGGCCATGGTATTTGAAATGGAGTATTTATGGACTGCTGTTTTAGTAAGAAGTAAGATTTAGTAAGTAACCATAGCCTATGGACGGTTACAATAAGAGAAACATTTTTTTTTATTGTCGTACCTGTAACCGTGGTGAAATCATAAGGGCTCGGTTATAGACTGTTGACAGTCGACATAATAGTGACGTCAGTGCGAAACTATGGTAAGTGTTTCGACTCGTTTGTTTTACAAATTATGTACATAAATTAGACATAATCGCACCGTGTGCGGTGCGCCGCCATTTTGAACGGTAATGATTAAATTGAGTCCGGTTTTAGCCTTAAAAATGCTTGGCGCATTAAAAAAGATTGTTTTAGTACAGATATCTTTGTAGGCGCTAGTGCGAGAAGTGGTTCATTTTACGTCAGGTCCAAAACTTCGGAGGGACATCTGTACTAAAAAAAACGTCGTACGAGACACGTGCAAAAACGAAATTCGTAACTCGTGTAGATTTAAAACACTCCCTGCGATCGTGTTTTAAAACATCGCCACTCGTTTCGAATTTCATGTTTTTCGCACTTGTGTCGTAATGTATATACTATTACAGCTTATTGTAGGGCTCTTAACTCAAAACTTGATAGAACAACGAGCTAAATATAGGAGGAGCTCCTAAAATTGCAATCAGCATCATCAGCCTATGTTCGTCCACTCCTGGACGTAGGCCTAATTCTCCTATTAACTATGCGTATAGACGCATTAGGAGGTAAATGCCCATAATCGCCACGCTGGGCAAATCTGCATTACATGCGCATTATTATTTGTAGTGCATTACATCACAATTAGTAATGTACTCGTAAAATGACATAACAATTGAAAATAACATGAAGACTAATTTCTACAAAATAATTTCTACGATATTTAAGGTACTATCCCTTCATTGAGTTTTGGAACGCCCTATATCAGATTTGAGCAAAAATTTATCTATTTACTCCTGTAAATTATCTGTAATTTACAAAGGTAACCTGAAAGAGTATACAGGATAGAACGGAACGACTATCCTTACCGCTACCGACCGAGTCTACCAACCATTACGATGAACTTTCAGTATGGGATCAACATCGAAAGCGTACATGGAAAATTGACTTTTTCGTCCTATTGAACTCTTACTAATCACTTACTTTGTATAAGGGGTTAACATTTTTTAAACAGGACTGATGACCTGGTGAAGGTCGCAGGAGTCCGCTGGATGCGGGTGGAACAGGACCGCTCATTGTGGCAATCTTTGGGGGAGGCCTTTGTTCAACAGTGGACGTTTTCGTCTGACATGATGATGATGATTTTTTTTACATTTCGATGTTGGTACTATACTGAAAGTTCATCGTCAAGGTGCATTCAGACCAAACGAGCATTTTCGCTATTCTATCCCCAACTCTACGAAATCAACGAATCACGTTTTGTGTAACGATCAAATTTCGTAGAGTAGGGGGTTAGAATATCGAATGCTCGTTTGGTGTGAATGCATCTCAATGGTTGGTAAATTCGGTCGGTAGCGGGAAGGATCGTCGTTCCGTTCCTTCTTGTATATTATCATTTTTCTTTTTGCCCAAGTCTGCTCTTTATTTTGTTCCATTGACTGTTTAACGCAACTTCTATGACGTCCACGCTCACGAAAGCTGACCTATTATGCCTGGCCCATAATAGCCCCCGGGCCTAATTCAATTTGACTGCAACCTGATACAAGCTATAACTGCAAACGCAACACATAAATTCGTCCTAAATTCTGTGAAAACGCACCGAATTTGACCCGTTTTCAGCGTAGTTTATGAGCAACATCCTATCTCCCGTACCCGTACTATGAAATAGTAATATTACTTGCCGTGAATTTTGATCATTAGCCTATTGAGTCCACTACTTCGGCCTCTCCTACTAACTGTGCGTTTTTTTATAATGGCACACAAATGTGGCTCCACTCCACCAGATCGTAAGTGAAAAGTGAAGCCCAAATTGCAGCGGTAACGAACAGGAGACCAGCAGTAACCTTTCAGTTGCCACCGCCTTGCTGGCTCACTATCGCAAGATGCTTCTTCACGCTTCGTTTAATGTGGCCCAACTTATACTTATATTGCGATGGAGCCTTAGGCCCCACCACGGAAATTCCAGAGAAACACATTTTTCTGTTCTCCAATTTGTTTTCGAATCAGAATTACGAGCTAATTCGATGTAGATAATAAAAAACCCAAGTAACATGGGCCTGAAGGCTTAAAACGAATTTATCTATTGATAGTCTATTCGCAGTTTATTTTTAGATAAGGGCTTTCTATAAATGGTTTCTATGAAGAAAAAGTATCCTTATAGTATATCTTTTCTCATATTTGATTTTTTTTAGATGATTTGATCTATAGAACACGTATTTTAAGTAAATTTCTAGGTATGACGATTATCTTAGGACATATTGTTCTATAAATAGTTAATAAAGCCTAAAGGTACCTATTTTCCAGTATTTTATTAGATAAGATGGTAAATGTTAAGATTTTACTTTCTACAGATATTCCGTATTAGCTAGTGGTATTCTTATGTTTGTTTATAAAAAGACTAAAGTCTACATAAACTACTTTTGTAGATATCTTTTAGTAAGTCTAATAATATGTTAGTGAAATAGTGGTTCCAGTGTTTATTTGCTTAAAGATAATGTAAATAAGTGCAAATTTACTAGATCAGCTGGCTTTATGCAATGGAGACAGTAAAACAAATTAAAAGATCTGGTGGCTTTCGTCGGAGAGTCAGCAAATATTTAAAAATAGAAGAAAATACAGAGAAGGAGCAAAAGAAGTTCCGATTCTGATTTGCGACTCGTGAATTAAGCGGGTAAGATTATTAAAATAATAAATAAAGATTAGACAATAATTTTAATTACGAAATGGTTCCATCTACCTATAAATAAATAAACAATGCGTGTCAAATGTTCATTCTTAGGAATCGGGGAAACTTTATACAGATAGGTACGAATATGATAATTTAGATATATCTACCTAATTTAATACGATCCACAAAAAATAAACTTTCCGCCCTCTTCAAATACACTGATAAAACTAAACATAACACATTAAAACTGCTACAAATCGGCCGAGTGAACCGTGGATACACCTACACCAAACAATTCAACATGTCAAGACGTGCGTCTCGCGACTACTCCGCACGCGCGCCGCCGCATTACATTATTTCATATTGTCAACAAATAAAAAACAAATTTCTTTAAGAAGGTAACTTCTTGAATTCGTTCTGCATTAATCCATCCAAAATGATACACAACGCACTCAAAATGCCAGTTCTCTGATTGACGTCTAGAAATACTGTGAGAAGTTAAAACAGTATACAAAAATGGCAGTTTATAGGTAATCTTAAACCACTCATAAACCAGTTTATTCTTCGACTAGGAAGTTTGGTTTGCAACAAGTAAAAATAGTCTTGTCATTTACTAGAGCTATACTACAGACTATTCTTTAGAAAGTTTGTTTTAAAGAAATCATTTTTCTAGACAAGTTTAACTAGACGCCATTTTTACTGCCTAATATTTTGTGAAATTATTGCAGCGAACTATTTTTTGGCTTGTTTTTGTACTTTTATTAATATATTCTCTGTAACAAATCGTCCTATACTTTTTAATATACTATATTATGATTGAAACAAATGGCTTAAACATATAAACACAATATTATTATTTTTTTATATTTATATATTTGGTTAATATTTTATTAAATATTACATTTCAAGCGGGCGCTCTTATTTAAAGAGAGTTTTACAAAAATTCAGCGAGAGACTTTCATCCGCACCAAGTTTTGCAAGTTTAAGTATCAGTATTAGCCGATGAAAACTAGGCGCATGAAATAAGAAGTTAGAAATTTGTCACGCCATTTTGTAATATTACCTTAGCATTATTATTTTGAGATATGCGCCATTATACGTATCGTTGTCTATTTCTATTAAAATCTTTCTTAAGGTTGGCAGGGTTGAGTTAATTTGGTTTTAAAACTTCTCAGATAAATACTTCTGTTTAGCTCTTAAGCTTATCTATTAACCATCTACTAGTGCATATCGTGGTCTATAAATAGTATAGAAAGACTCTAGAAGAATGCCTTAAGACTATTTGAAAATGTTTAATTCTTAACTCTGTCTATTCGTGGTTTCTAGAGGGAGACTTATGAATAGTTACAAGGTTGTGCCCACTTTACTATAGACTATCTATAAGCTTTATTGAAGATAGCTTGGGGGCAGTGTTACTCTTATGGTAGACAATCAAATCGAAGTCTATTAGATATCTAATATCGCCTTTTTAGATTCGCTTTTGTTACTTGGGAATAATGTCACTTCTCCATACAAAATTAAAATTTCCTCTACGCGACGTTCATAGTAAGTTCGTACAGAAAACGTATGGCGTAAAAAATTATCACAGTCATGTATTGAAAGTTAAACCTAAACTTAATTTTTTATACTTTCATATAAATATAATTATTATGAACAGAAAGCTCGACGCAGGTGCTACTTTCCCTGGAAGCCGTAAACTTCCGAACATGGGGCCTATTTCTCGAAAGCTTGTAACTTGTAATACAAGCGGAGGTCTTTTTCTAATTAAAATAGTGTTAAAAAGAGACTTCCACTTGTATTACAAGTTACAAGCTTTCGAGAAACGGGCCTATGGTCGTGATACACCTGTGATTCCTGTGAAAATAAATAAAAAATACTCTTACGGTTACAATTACTTACTAATTAATGTATTGAAAAAACATGGTAAGGACTAGTTTCCGAACACAATCCACACAAACAGGGTGCGCATAATCGAGCAACCCGCAGTTGATAAACGACGTTAGAAACCCGCACTGTTACTGCCCATTTTGGTTTGCTGATCATTACCACTATCATACATACATCAGCCTATCTTAGTCCACTGCTGGACGTAGGCCTCTCCTATTAAACTATGCGTATAGACGCATTATGTTATGTTACGGAGGGACGCTTGACCGGACTCGAGCGGGCTGGCGAGCATCCAATGTGCTCATTCACCCCATTTCCCTTAGCTGGAGCTGCAGGTTAGTGTTCCGGTAGCGTTCCCCCAATACTTCCCTCTGGCCTTCCAATTTTCTTGCAGAACCGTAGCGCGTCTGTA
Source organism: Thaumatotibia leucotreta (assembly GCA_025490895.1). NCBI lineage: Eukaryota > Metazoa > Arthropoda > Insecta > Lepidoptera > Tortricidae > Thaumatotibia > Thaumatotibia leucotreta. Next base: position 29,444 of record JALPQI010010877.1, read on the forward strand.
AGGTCGACCTCCCTGAGTTCCTTCTCCAGCCTATCCCTGCCAAACACGTCATATCTCGCTGCTGCGTACATGACGCATTCAGCAAGAACATGCTGGCTATTAGTTTCGTCTCTTCCGTATAGACGCATTAGGAGGTAAATGCCCATAATCGCCACGCTGGGCAAGCGGATTGGTGATCGCAGTAATGGGTCCACCGTGATGACACTGCTGCGCTGCCCATCATCAATCAAATCAAAGAATGGTCACTATGGTCAGCGACACTTCAATCCCTTTATCGACTTTACCTCAGGAAAAGTTGGGGATCACTGCTATATTCTATAAATATAATTTAAAATTGTCATCGAATTGTAAGTTTTAACTTACAATTTTACAATTATAATAATTAGTATTTGTTAATAATGCATTACATGTAATAAAAGGATGAGTATATCAAACTAATGTGAATACTTTAATTATTAAGTGATGACTAATATTCTATTCTTCAATTTCCTTCATTTAACATAATGCCTATTTTTTTTTGTATTCGTGTTTGCTAATTTTATAAATTTAGGGTTATTATGTAACTTGCATGCTATTTTGAGTCCATTTCAAATGCAAATTATTTGTATATCTATAATAATTATAATCTTTACATTACATATTATACATTTTAAAAAATATGAATTATTTATGTACATAAGTACATTTCGTGGTTTTAGCGTGAAGAATAACATAAAGACAGTTGTAATTATTTGTGTCTTTTATTATGTCCGTCTTTAAAATAATTGGTATCATAATACAACGTTCGGTTTTTCTTGCCCTTTTGTTTGCTCGACATCAATATACAAAGGCAACCAGGAACTTCAAATAGGTATTCACAAAATATTCAAGTGTATTTTAAATTTAATAATATAATTCAAATAAAGTTTTAAGTTAAAATAATACTACCAAAACTTATCAATACAACATGTTTAAACTGCAATACCCACAAATCGAATATCAAATATTTATTTTCACTTCTGCATATTAAAATACTGATGAACCTACACCAACAAGCTTGGCCAAACATTGGCCGCCCAACTCATTTGCATATTGGCCCAATGTTTATGCAAATAGACCGAATATTAAATCCAACATGGTCTCAGCTGTAGATTATACTTTTTGATTTGTGATTGGGTTTTGATTGTGCTATCGAGTGCCCTCCAATTTTGCGTTCGGTTTATTTCTTTGAAGAGGGTGCTTTTTGTTTTTGATAAATGGCGTGACACCTGTGGCTTTTATATTTATGTCATCTGTGAAATATGTAATTGTGCCGTGTGGTGACGGCAGTAAGAATACATTTGTCACCACCCCAACTCCTCCTGCGGGTGTCGTAAGAGTAGACTAAGGGATTGAAGTGTCACTGACCATTATTTGATAAAAGATTGATGATGGGCAGCAGCGTCATCATAATGGACACATTACTGCAATCGCCAATCCGCTTGCCCAGCGTGGCGATTATGGGCATTTACCTCCTAATGCGTCTATACGCATAGTTAATAGGAGAGGCCTACGAGTACGTCCAGCAGTGGACTATCATAGGCTGATGATTGTATGTGAAATATGTTCGTGGATGAAAATGAAATGACAAGAAAATTTATTACGTACATACAATCAAAGGCAAAATAATGTGTTAATAAAAATGCTTAATAATTATGTCCCAGTACCCTTCAATCTACTCTCTATCCCCACTCTACGAAATTCGTTCGCTACACAAAATGTAATTTATCAAAATTCGTTGATTTCGTAGAGTGGGGGATAGAATGAGCATTCGCTCGTTTGATGTAAATCCACCTTGACGCCGCGGCCACGACATCGGTCTAAGGCGACCGGCTTAGCGGAAAACGTATAGTGCTCCCTCTCGCACCCATATCGGCATCCCGGTCCCACTCTTGGATTCGCTCGCCGCTGGTCGCCTTAGACCAATGTCGTGACCGCGGCATGAGGTTGGTACGAGGAGTTAGTACGCGCCGCGCTCAATCGCGCTCAAGGGGACTCGGTGCTTTACAATGATGGAGACCTAGGTTCTCCGAAACATGTCACGCGTCACTAAATACACACGTGTTTAAACGATTAATTATATTTTTAGTGCAGATGGTGACTTTTTTAGGCTCTAGTGCGAGAAGTGTGTCATTTTACGTCAGGTCCAAAACTTCGGAGGGCGATCTGCACTAAAAAACGTCGTACGAGACACGTGCAAAAACGAAATTCGTAGCTCGTGTCGATTTAAAACACTCCCTTTCGGTCGTGTTTCAAAACATCGCCACTCGTTTCGAATTTTTTCGCACTTGTGTCGTAATGTATTATTATAATATGGAGAGTTATACTAGCAACGTATCAAAAATGATATTGGCGTAATATTATCGTGTCAATTTTAGCACCTACAGTAGAGGCATCGTAAGAAGTCGTTTTTGACGTTTGTTTGCACATGAAGTTCTGTAAAAATTTGACAGTTGGTATAATGGAGCAAATGTCAAACTTCATTGTTGCCTGAACGGAATAGTGATGTTACTGCTGTTGCTGCAATTTACCGATACGTCAATCAAAATAAATAAGTAAACCTTTTTTTATGGAGGTACGAATAATTGGTATAATAGTAGGTACGCACATATTTTCTAAAAGTTTGTCATGGTTTCGACAGGTCCTCGCGAGCCCGTGTGCCCGGTGGATATACGCGGCTTTACAGACTGTGTAGAACTTGACAACCAGATAAATGTCATAATTGTTATTCAATTCAATGTATTTATTCACATAAGCTAGTATTAACACCAAATCACTTACTAGTTACATCATAAAAATAAATAAAAAAATAAAATTATGTTAAAATAATAGTAAGCACATAATAATTACAAATTCAATTATAAAATCACGTATAATTTTATTTTTCGTAGAATAATAATTTATATACCACTACGTTATTTATCACCTAGATGTGCTCTGATTTTAATAAATGGTTTTAGTGAGTTTATATACTGTATTTACGGCATTTCTCTATTTGGCATATCTACATTGCACTCTGAGCTAGCAGCACGCAAGTTTGCCAACGTGGGTTGGGAGTGGTTTGCTATGAATTTTGCTTATAGAGGTCACGTCCTATCCGTCCTATAAAACATCTTACCTAAATGCGACTTTACGTCATTATGACGTCACCGGCTCCAAAGTTTCGCTGCCTGCTAATGATTCTAAGTAAGATTACCAAACACTTTTTTAATTCGGAGTACCTAACACTTTTTTAATTAAACTTTTTCAATGGCAAGTACCAGATCTAACGCCCTTTCGCACTTGACTGAAAATTTTACGACGGTAAAATCGAGCGTTTCACAACACTATTGTGAGCTGTCAAAAACGACTTCTTACGATGCCGCTACTTTAACGTAAGGTGGGGTAAAATGGAACGGTTTTTTTTAATGGGGTAAGACAAAAAGCTACCTGCAGGGTTAGCACATGATTGTTGCGACAGTATGTCGCCGCGAGATAGATCTCCCGTCTTTCACTAGCTATGTTAACAAAAGAGGGACGCATAGACTATCTCGCGGCGAGATACTGTCGCGCCAATCATGTGCTAAGCATGCTGTACTTGTATACGCTGTGCCACAAGGACGACTTTTTATCTTACCCCATTAAAATGCCGTTCAATCTTACCCCACCCTTATCTTAAGTCTTTAGTATGGGTATCTCTTATTCAATTGAACTAAGTATTTTTTAAATGAATACAATTGTACCCGGGGTGTCGAGAAGAAAAATTTCGCTCCAAAGGCGAATGTTCAAATAGTAAATCGCTATAACGCTCTCTTTATTTGTTACTTGCGCTGCTTAGGACAAGCGGTACAGTCGAACGACATTTAATCGTATTTCATGGGTTGTTCTTTATATACAATATATAATTTTTAGTAATCTAACAAATTTTTATAGCATCAACAAATAGACTTGGTTATATTCGTCCTTATAAGAAAATGCGAATAAATATAATTAACGAGTTAAACTCATAGGTAAAACTTTTTTTTTTATACCACGTCGGTGGCAAACAAGCATACGGCCCGCCTGATGGAAAGCAGTCACCGTAGCCTATGGGCGCCTGCAACCTCAGGGTGTCACATGCGCGTTGCCGACCCAATAAAAATAACGTTGGCACAACAAAGTGGCTCCACTCCACCTGATCGTAAGTGATCGTAAGACAATCAGTAACCTGTTAGTTGCCACCGCCTTGCTGGCCCGCTAGATGCTGGTAAATACACCGGCTGACCCCGAAACACGGCTAACACGAAGGTAAGTCATTTCACGGGCGTTTACACCGAATGTACGGTAGTAGGCAACCAGGCGGGTACTAGTAAAAATGCCCTACCACCGGCTGAGAAGCTGGATACTCAGTATTTCCCTTAGTCGACTCCTACGACACCCACGAGAAGAGAGGGGCGGTGATTTTTGTATTCTTACTCCGTCACCGCACGGATGAAAACTAAAACTAAAACTACTGAGGAATAATTATAATCTATAGGTTCATCCATTAAAAATGCATCGGAAGTTGATCCTGTAAATTACCTAGTTTAACTTATAAAGCAAGCAGTATCTTAGGGACAAAGTCTGATCGATTTATGATAGCATATACCATTATAATTACCATTGTAATAATAAGCAATCATCAAACTAAAAAAAACCTACATATTCAGATTATTCAGGGTTATACTCATTTGATAAAAAAATTTGAAAATCTGCTCACGGTTTTTGGAGATATCGAGTAATATACATAAAAAAAATTGAAAACTTTCTCTTTTTAATACAGATGGTGCCTTTTTTAGGCTCTAGTGCGAAAAGTGGCTCATTTTACGTCAGGTTCAAAACTTCGGAGGGCCATCTGTACTAAAAAACGTCGTACGAGACACGTGCAAAAAGGAAATTCGTAACTAAATTTAAAACATTGCCACTAATTTCTGATTTCCTGTTTTTCGCACTTGTGTCGTAATGTACTATTTTAAGTCGGTTAACAAATAGGTCGATTGGGAAGCTAAAAATTGCTTCAAAAACCTGTTTGAACGCTACAAAGAATACCTGCATTGGGCCATTTTGATAACGTTTCATAAAATCAAAAAAGTAGCAAAAACGGTAACAGTCGTGAAACTGTCCAAGAGGGCAAAAGTGAATATACGCCGACTGTACCGCAGGACTGGCAGATTGCCAGCCGCAGTTTTATTTATTCGCCGTGTGGTGTCGCCACTGGTTATCGTGTTGACTTTTCAAAGCTATATGACCAATACTCGGCGGGGGTGAGCTGTTTTCATACTAAATGACATGTATCAGGGTGTAAGTCAAATACGGGCGAAGCTCGTAACGGGTGTTAGTTTACGACACAATAAGTACATTCAGTTAACTTTTACTTAAAGTTAGAACAACTAAATTTTCCATACAAAATAATTCGGCGCGCAATGTAGAGCACTCGTTGACAGCTACATAATTTCAAAAGCAGATGACATAACTGCTATATCAAAAATAACAAATGTTCGTACCAATACTAATGCTGCTCCGATAATCTTAAAAAAAATCTGTGGGGTCATAGAGCAACTTTAAATTTTTTTAAAGCATTTTTTTAATGCATGATTACACTAATGAATCCCATGCCTGGTTTAATTGATCGCCCGTATTAGATTTACACACTGTATGACACTGACATTTTCAATTATTTTATAAACTGACAGTTTTGTCGTGTGGTGAAGATAAAAAAAAAATTATAATTACATCGCGACGTGCGAACGCGACCCGTAGGTGGAAGCCTATTTTATTTATTATGTTGATTTTAAGTCATTTATTCCCAACTCCTTGTGGATGTTAAAAAGGAATTTCGTTTACTTGGTTCTTTTTTTCCCAAGCCATTTAAAACGAAACACATTGTTCAATGTTTATTTTAACAGGCTATTATAGTTTAGATTTGTGAGTTGTCACAGCCATGTACAGTCGGCATGAAAGATAAATAAATAAAATAAAATAAATAAATATCTTGGGACATCTTACACAAATCAACCTAGTCCCACGGTAAGCTCAATTAAGGCTTGTGATGTGGGTACCAGGCGACGATATATATAATAGATAGATACGTATAGATACTTAGATACATACACAGCCACGACCAAGAAACAAACATTTGTGATAAATAAATACACAAAGAATGCCCTCGCCGGGATTCGAACCCGGAACCTCCAGCTTCGTAGGCAGGGTCACTACCAACTAGGCTACAGAGGCTGACAAAGATATCATTACGGTTTATGTGCTAAAACTATATTTACACGGCATTCATCATCAGCCTATGATAGTCCACTGCTGGACATAGGCCTCTCCTATTAACTATGCGTATAGACGCAGTAGGAGGTAAATGCCCATAATCCCCACGCTGGGCAAGCGGATTGGCGATCGCAGTAATGTGTCCACTATGATGACGCTGCTGCCCATCATCAATCTTTAATCAAATATTATGGTCAGTGACACTTCAATCCCTTAGTCGACTCTTACGACACTCGCAGGAGGAGTTGGGGTGATGACAAATGTATTCTTACTGCCGTCACCACACGGCCAAGGTACGGGGAGGTTTATCAGGGTATTAAAGTTTAAATTTGTGAGTTGTCAAAGCTATGTACAGTCGACATCAAATATATCATTATGCTTTATGTGCCAAAACTATATTTACACCGCTTTATTGCCTTGCCATTAAGGGTGCGGCTCCACTGACGCGGAGCGGAGCGGAGCTGTGCAAAATTGACCAATTACATTCTTCAAATTCGAATTCGAAACACTGTGATGCGGTCTCATTGGCCGAGCTCTCACAGCTCCGCTCCGCTCCGCGTCAATGGAGCCGCACCCTAAGGCCGTGTAAATATATTTTTGGCACTCAAACTGTAATGATATCTTTGACGTCGACTGTACAGAAAGTAAACGGTACCTAAACTTAATTTTCTATATTTTGAACATTATGAAAAGAAAGCTCGTTGCAGGGGCTACTTCACAAATAAGTATCAAAATGCTGGATTACCAGGAAATCCTTTACTATAAAGTAGTACTTCGACATGTGACTTATACTTTGACAAACTAAGTAAGAAATACCTTTTTAATCACATGAAGCAAAACCAAATACTGAAGCTCTGGAACAAAACAGTGTAATAGTCTCTCGATTAACTTGCTTATATTTTATTAAAGCATTATTATAATTGCTATCGCAGGCTGTATTAAGCCCTAAGGTCTATTCAAAATTTAAAACTATCCATCTGATTAAATGTTATATTGACTTCGAAGCCTGACTTCACGGTAAAATGTGCAGTCAAAAAATGGGACCCTAGGCCACACAGTATAATGGTACTATAATGGTAACGCTTTAAATTGAGCTGTAAGAAATCTCTTGCTACTCGTCATTTTGATATGGTTCTAGAATGGCATAGGTTTCCAATTGGTTGAGTGTACGAACATCAACGCAGCTAACTAAATAATAATAATTCACTACTTTTATTGGAAAAAAAATATGAAATCGGATAAACTCGCGTATATTAACTAATTTTAACTTCATTCCGACGTTTCGAACACTTTACAGGGTTCGTGGTCTGCGTGATGAGTTTATCCGTTTTCATAGTTTTATTTCATGTGTAATCCTCGCGGTAACCGAAGAAAATATTACTTTTATTGGGTTATATTATTATTTATTATTCATTAATTTATTTATAATATATGTTTTCATGTAAATATTATGTAGGTATTTTTATGTGAATTTTAGTATTCTTAGTATTTTATTTTATTTGTGAGAATATGCTTTGTTTAGATCTTCTTTTTATTAATTTCTTTTGTTAATGCACCGCCTACAATCTTTCTACTTTGCCTCAAGGTTGACTGGTAGAGAATGCCGTATAACATTCAGTTCACCTTTTGTACTATAAGTATTTTTCTTTTGTGCAATAAAGATTAAATAAATAATAATGTCATGTTCCTTATTTTAAGAGAACGTAAAACCACACAGTCATAAATTATGTGGTAGATGGTTCTCGACAGTAAGATTTTGGACTAATAATGTTTTGAAGCCTTTTGTGATTACGTCGATATGCCAAAATTTTGCTGTCTTCTACAATATTAAAACGAATACTGTAAAATTCAATTGATTGAAAATTCAAGGTCGATCAAACTTATATTTTGAAACTGTGAACAGGGCCTGATTGCGATTAGCAATAAAGCGAGCGGCTAACGAGTTAATAAAGACATTGTAAAGTCCTTAGATAAGCAGATGTGTTTAAACTCGCAGATTAAAACATAAATCCATTTTGAATTTCCACACTCGGTAAATGAGTTTTAGGATGCTGTTAATGATATTCGGTCATTGTCTTATTTTCATTCATCATCATCATCATTATCAGTCGAAAGACGTCCACTGCTGAACATAGGCCTCCCCTTTAAGATTACCATAATGACCGGTCCTGTGCGACTCGCATTATTTTCATTGAAAAAAACTATGTAAAGTGAAATTTAAAGATTTTTTTATATTGATTCAAACTTTCACGATTATAGTCATATTTTAATGACAACGGGTCGTTTTAATCGCGTAAACTTATGTAACTTATGTTTAATAAAATCCTGACGTTTCGGGCATAATGTTATATTGTTCTTTTATTTCACGGTTTATAAGTCGACGGAGGGAACATATTTTTTTACTTCCGAAGAGATAAATTTCCAAAAATATCCAGATAACAAATACCGACGAAATGTAATCCTGTCTATGCGTATAATATATTTGTGTATAAAGCCATTATGCATGCGTTGGTTTTCCGTATTCGGCAGGTTTTAATTTCATGTGTATCGCGCTTCATATCATATTGCGCTATAAAATTTTATGTTTTTTTTTACTACCTACTATTTTAAAATTCAAAAACCTGGATATAAATCCAGTATAAAATTTTGTTGATCATTAAATGTATTATTCTATTGTTGCATATCCATTTATGATTATCATGAGTTGGAAGGAGTTTTTAAACATACCTCATTTCAAATCACATCATCAGACTCTCTTAGGATGCTGCTGGACGTAGGATTCTATCCTATCTTTTTTTTAGATTTCGTGATTGGCCCCATAGTGAAAGTTGTTCAGTATAGCCTACTAAATCACCCCGTTCAAGGTTTTCAGTGGCTCGTGTAACACCCTGTATACATTCAGCATTTAGAATTTTTTCCTTAAATTTAATGCATCTTTGGCAGCCTGCTTAATCTGAACAACGAAGCCCATAATAAAGTGGGTTAATGTCTACAATTCAGCAATGTGACGTCAGTAAGGCGCTCCGCTTCCAATTCATTTTACGTAATTTGGGGTAGGATTCGTTGGCAAGCTTATTTTTTGTAAGGAATGTATAATACTTATGAATCAGTCACACTTAAATTCATTTAGTAGTGTGTCCACTATGATGATTCTGTTGCCCATCGTCTTCTATAAATAAATATTAATTGAGACTTTAAACGCTTTGTTGACTCTTACGACACCCACGGGTAGAATTGAAGTACTCTGATACTTGTGCAACGTTGTTAAACTCGGTATTTATTTTTGTGGTACATAACCTAAATTCTTCGGTTATCGCGAGGACTACTCATGAAATAAAACTATGAAATACGGATAAACTCGCATATATTAATTAAATTTAGCTTCATCTCGATGTCTTGAACACTTCACAAGAGTCGCCCACAGACCACGAACCCTGTAAAAGGTGCGTGGGTATCCGTTTTTCATAGTTTTATTTCATCAGAATACCAAATTAACTGTCACCGTTCTCAAATGCACGATTAGCTTCCCTTTCCAACTCGTACCATAAATCCGTGACATTAACTGCAATATTGCCACAGCATCCGCTCTACATCGTGTGTATGGCGCGCCCGCAGGCAGTTTGGCAGGGCAACGGATTGCCGGAAAAAAGTTGCGGTATCGGGATGTAAACTGTTGACTAAGGGGCAAGTGGAAGCGGCCTAGAAAGAATAAATACTAGTTTGAATAGTATGTGTTTCCTTTTTTGCACCCAATGTAGGGAAAAACAAGATTTGATTAGATGTTAGCAGGCCTAGACAGTAGCGATCGCATGCGATAAGCGAAATGTAAAAAAGTCACGTGACGATTTATTTGTATATTTTGTAATACGTAGAATTAACTTGTATTGATTAATATACTAACACTTAAGTAAAACAATTGGTTGTTTATATTACGGTCTTTGTGAATTTACCCCAATGGGAATACCAGGTAGGTACTTTAAATCCAAGAGAGATCGCTGTAGGATTTTAAATAAACTTAGGTATACAACAACCTTTCTCTAATGAAAAGTAGAATTGGCTTGCCTAGGGTACGTCGGATGCATTATGGGTCAAAAAACTAAACTGCTGTATAATAATAAAATTATGATCACAATCATCACAGTTATCTGCAGTTAGGACTACATCATAAACAGAACCGAATTCTCTTCGAAGATTAAATGAGTCTCTAAAAAGTCGTAAATTTGGCGCCCAACGAGGGACTTAGAACATCACATAACTGAAAGACAAATCTAAACCGCTACCACGTATAACATGGCCACAATCATCTTAGTAATGTCAAACACGGAATAAATACTGTTTTATTAATGCACCTTTTTATGTAGATACAAGCTGTCACTTTTATTGTACACGACAAAAGAATTTTTCGCAAAAATCAAAGCATGTAAGTGGGTACGTATGAAATACTATTACAAATCGTAAAATTGGCGCCTAACATCGAACTACAAGTTTCTCTCCCAAAGACAAACTTGAATCGCTACCTCTTATAACATGGCCACACCACAAAGAGGCAATTGCAGGCGCGACTGGCACACTCACGCCGGTAAAGTGCCGTTCGGTATAAATACTGTTTGTTTATGGACTTCGTCCGTGTTAACTTCTTTTGCTAAGTTGAAACCTAATTTGGTAGAACCTTGTGTCTTAAGCTTTGTACTAACTTAGCCTGTTAAATTACATGATACCTGATTTGGTAGAACATTGTGTTTTCTTAAGCTTTGTACTAACTTAGCCTGTTTCATTACATCATAAACTTACAGCTTAATTGTTACTGATTTCAAATTAATATCTTACGACGTTGTTTTTATTAGATGATAGGACTAATACATTTGTGATATCTTTTAGCAAAATCTGCATTTCGCAAAGAATGCCCAAATTCACATCAGGGGCCTATTTTTCGAAAGCTTGTAACTTGTAATACAAGCGGGAGTCCTTATCTAATGAATAGTGTTAAAAAGAGACTGCCACTTGTATTACAAGTTACAAGCTTTCGAGAAACGGGGCCCCAGATTTTTCCTTTATATTTTTTGGAAACAAGTTTCTGTGTGAATTTCGTCTTAAGTTAGATTAAACACCTACTTATTTATTTTATTAAGGCCAATACTTATTTGTTGTTTGAGATCTGTATAATAGTCCCAAATGGATATTTCAAATAGGTCAGTATCTAAAAAGGCTACGCTTGCATTACGCCAAACTGCCTCAATTTGTGATTGTCTCCTAAAAAGACTGTAAAGAA